>PVKM010037154.1:0-14560 GCA_004027735.1 Carollia perspicillata | reverse complement strand
TCTTGCATTGGCCAGACTGGCTTCAACCTTAGAAATCCTGGACTTAAACAGTTGAGGGGGTGGGGGTTGTTCCCATTTGGTTCTGCAGTTAGCACTCACCCAAAACCCTTTGTAAAGCTGAGGAGGGCCCAAGGCTGTTCCTCCTCCATCTCCCTCTACACACAGCTCTCCCCAACAGTATTTCAGTCACTTACAATAGGACCCCTACAGCATTACTCCAAACTGCCATGCCAGCCTAAGCTAATGAAAATAAAGACAGCCCTGGATAGCAGTGGTTCTCACACCACGGCTATACCGGAATCACCTCAAGGTCTGAGGTATCTAGATAATTTACTCAGCTTCTCAGGTAATGCTGCTGCTGCTGGTCTGGGATCAAACTTTGAGAAGCACTGGGTGCAAACATGACTTTGAATCACACAAAAGGTGCTCTCTTCCTTCAAAATAGATTTTACTTCAACTTATTTAAAAAAAATATTGAATTTCTAATTACTCTAAGGAATAACTCCTTGAATCTGTTCTAATACTATGTTTCAACTACATTCTTTCAGAAACCTTAAGTGACGCATATGACGTGACATAGTTAAGTATATCTTTATCAACCACTGGTTTTTAAAACATAATGCTTTCCTTACTGATGAAGTCTCACTTCCAGTTATTTCCACCTTCATTCAGTTAGCAGTTTGCAAAGCAAATCATATTTAAGCAGCTATGACTCGACTATCCAAAAAAATTAGGGCTTTAGCAAAAATAGTAAGACCTAAAATGTCTCTGTTCTAAATCCTCAAAAATGCTTGAAATAGAAATGAAATGGGTTTAAGAGAAAGAAATCTCCTTTAAAAGGTAAATCTCAGACAGCTTCCTAAGAAGACTTGATAAAAGAAGAGAAAGGAAGGCAAAGAGAGAGAGAGGGAAGGGAGAAGGAAAGAAAAGAAAGCCAAAGAGGAGTGAAAGATACAAAGATAAATTTATACTGTAAAATTTAGTGTTGAAACAGTATGGATAAATTACTGATAGTATTTGGTTCTTAGCTGGATAGTAAGTTCATGAGTGTTTATTAACTATTTTTTATAACGTAAATGTCTATTCCATACAATATTTTATATACATCAATCCTATGTTTTAAAAACTGTAAGAAAAAATGGTATGGAAAAAACCTTCCTGGGAAATTTATTCTCAGGTAAGCCTAGATAAAAATAAACTGCAAAGTGTATTATTGATCCAAAATTTTCCTACAGTCTTTCCTCCAGGAAAGTCCAGTCCCCATACACTCACAGGTCAATAAAACCTGGGAACGGATTTTAAAACAGTTCTACTACAATGTAAATATTTACAATTTTAATTTGTCAGAATTCACTGAATCGTATGCACAAGTTATTCAATGAGTTACTCGAACAGGATACCTAACAAATAATTCTATTAGCCTTTCAGTCTGACATTTTTCTTCCAAGAAAAAAAATTACATTTCCAAAAGTTTGCCTTTCCCAAACAATTCACTCAAAAATTAGTAGGGCAGACAAAAGAATGCTTGATATTCTAATCTAAACTTTCTCTGACACTAAAAATTTTCCACAGAGCTCCTTCTAACCGTTTTGCTGCATACCTCCCACAACTGTTCCAGACCTGCTTTTAGAGAGCTCCAGCTATAAGTTTATTTTTCCTCATAGATACCCATATTCCACTGTTGATCTTCTGACATCTGTGTTAGGATTTTAATCTTTTTGACAGTTTTTATGGTCAATGAAAAATTCAGACTCCTAATTCAGGCCACTGCAATGTGGTATATATCAAGACTTGGCATGTCTCTTCCATATAAGCTGGATGGATTTTCCAAGACAACTAAAAGTGATTACTAATAGAATTAGTCATATTTCTACTCTTCCCTATAATCCCTCTGCAAATATTCATTTGCTTTAACTTAATTTCATGAATTCCAGGCATATTTCTCCTCCCAAAGAGTACTACATCTTTAGTACTTACAATCTGATGGACAAATGCTTTAATGGCACGACCAACTTTTCTATCAAAAACTCAGAAATCAGCCATGGCTGGTGTGGCTCAGTGGATTGAGTGCCGGCCTGTGAACCTAAGGGTCACTGGTTCGATTCCCAGTCGGGGAGGAGGCGCATGGGAGGCAACCACACATCAATGTTTCTCTCCCTCTCTTTCTCCCTTCCTTCCCTTCTCTCTAAAAATAAATACATAAAATCTTTTTTAAAAACCTCAGAAATCATGCTAGCCTCTTCCCCTCAGCTTTCTGCACTACAGCAGTGAACCGAGTTATGGACATAATTCCAACTGAACAGCATTTCAAAATTTAACTGGAAAGAAGCTCTAAACCGAAGATACTGTCCTTAACTGAAAGTGCTGCACAGGCTAGATTTTGGATGTTCTTCTAAAGTTCAAAACATTCCCCGTCAGAAAAAAACTGAAGGTAATTTCAAAACTACTTGTTTTCACCCATATGGCACCTCTAACACCCCTACACCCTTCCTTCTGGAAACTTCCCCCTTCTACTTTTTTTACTTCCCTGTTCTATGTTTAATTCATCCCCATAGTTCCAGCAGCATTTTATATAGCATGTTGCTTCTCCCTAACCAAATGACTAGTCAAAGTTCTCTACTGGAAATTCTGAAAATGAAACTGAGAAAGAAGTGGGACTCTCTGAATGCATGCTCTACGTAAATAAAGCTCAGGAGAAACTGCAAACCAGGTTTTGACATATAGGTCAAAAAGTGAATGAAGCATATCTGAAAAGATTAAAAATGAAGCAGATATGCAGAGAGAAAGACAGATGAGAGACTAAAGAAAACATTTTGATGTTCCAGTATTCTTGAAGTCTAATCATACCCTTGACCTGGGTTAAGACAACTCCCTATCTCCATAATATTTAAATAAATTCCACTATGTGCTAATATGAGCTGGGTTTCTGTTTAACACAGAGTCTTAATAAATATAGTTTCTTTCATCAACCCTATAGTTAATATTCCTATAGGCAAAATAAATAATAAACTCAATGTTTCAAATTTTTGTTTCAACTAAGAAATGCAAGTTCCCCTAAACCAGAAATATTTTCCAAATAAATGTAGGCTGACAGAGAAGGTTTAAGAAATGAATAAATCTTATTATTTATTATTAAAATGGTGCCATTCTTCACTGAGTTTTAAATTGTACAATATACCTCTCAACTATTTCAAAGACTTTAGTTAGAAATGCATGCATGTCCTGATGTAGGAAAAAAATGTCAGGATTATAGTTCCCGAGACAGAGAATACATAAAAATTACTGTTATCAACAGTCCCCAAATTAGTAAGATTCATCAAGAATATCCACCTTTATTTGGTGGTCCCTCTAACAGGAAACATAGTAAGTAAAAAGATAAGGTATCAAAATATGAGGCCAAAATGTGACCACCAGTAAGTAATGAAAAAAAAATAGCAATAACTTAGATGAAAGTGCCTAGGATGATACCTGGCACATAGAAGACACGTAAGATTTGTTACTTTTGGAGGTGGGGCAAGAACTCAAGAATAGCTGGATTTGTTGCCATGCACGTCTGAAGGCATGTGGGGAAAGAAAAGACTTGGAGAATGGCGGGAAGCACACACAACCTCAAACCTGGGCTAAGACAGTAAGAAGACATAAGTAATCGAGTCTATTAGCAGAAAGACGCAGATTTTTTATAGTTTAGGAATTTGAATGGGAAGAAAAGAGAGTGGACAGAGGCAGTGGAAGGGAAGAAGGAAAAGAAGTAAATGTTAAAATGTACATTTTCCTTGTTGCTTATAAATGCTGGTGTTTCCAAATATTAATACATATATTACTCATCTTCAGAAAGAATTTGCAGTATCTTCTCTTGGTTTTAAGATTTGGTTATATTAATGAAATTGTGTATATCCCTGGCTGGTGTGGCTCAGTGGATTGAGCACCAGCCTGTGAACCGAAGGTGGGCAGTTCGATTCCCAGCCAGAGTACAAGCCTGGATTGTGGGCCAGGTCCCCTGGTTGAGGGCATGTGAGAAGCAACTGACTGATATTCATCTCACACATCAATGTTTCTCCCTCTCTTTCTCCCTCCCTTCCCCTATCTCTAAAAATAAATAAATAAATAAATAAAATCTTTAAAAAAAAGAAACTGTATTTCATAACATGAATATCAAAACACTGGCTGGAGTATTAAAAAAGCAGTAATATAAAAAGCAGCAATCCTTTAAAGACTTAAACTTTTAAAACTAAGTTTGTTTTCTAATTTAGAGAGTGCTAAATATACATATGAGAAGTTTTTAAGCCTAATTTAAGTTTAAAGAACATATTTAGATACATAAAAACTTTAAAACTATACAGTAATTAAAAGAACTCTAAAAAATATTTAAAATGTCTGAGAAGTGGGTTCACAATCAATTTTCTTCCTTCAACTTCTGCCTTTTCTTCAATAAACATATTGTTAATAGAATACCTCTATAAATAAATAAATAAATTAGCTAAATAACAAAGTCAAACTAGCACTAAAGTGAAGAGGCAAATTCAAATCATGCACAGAGTTAGCAAAATCCAAATGAGCGGCTCCACAGCTCTACTGGCTGGCATAACACCACCATAAACCCCTTCTGCTCCAAAGCAAACTTCGTCTATTTTGATTTACGCTGGAACTCCTGATAAGAGAACTTTGATGTCTGCCCCACTCCAAGGACACAGAGGAAAACTAAAATTTTGTAGAGTATACATTTTAGACTTTTTTAAGCTTCAGTAAAGGAGTATGAGGTGAAGGGAAACTATTCGAAAAGCAGAGTTTTCAATAAAACATCACTAAAGACTGAATTTTTAAAGTTATACTACTTTAAAAATAATTTGAAAAAATGGCATTCCCTTTAGAAAAGAATTTTTATACTAACAATAACCAATCACAGTAAACAATAAAAGAATTATCTAATTTACAATGGCAACAAATACATTAATTACCTGAGATTAAGCTTAACTTAAATTGACCCTAAAATGTTTAACTTAGAATGGATCAAAGACTATTTTGACGTTTAAACTATAAACCTCTTAGAAAAAAATAGGTGTAAATCTTCATAACCTTGACTAGACAATTAGAAATAATATCCAGATAAGTTTCTTAGATTGACACCTAAAATGTAAGAAGCCAAAGAAAAAACTGGGTAAACTGGACTTTATCAAAATTTAAAACTTTGTCCTTCAAGAAAGTTAAAAGACAACACACAGAATGTGGAATAAAATGTGCAAATCATAGTTCTAATAAAAGTTTAGGACCTGGCATATATACAGAACTCTTAGAACCCAACAATAAGAATAATAAATTAATAACCTATTTTTTAAATGGGAAAAGGATTTGAAGAGGCGTTTCTCCAAATGGCCAATAAATACATGAAAAAATACTCAATATCATTAGTCATTATGGAAATGTAAATCAATACCACAATGAGATAATACTTCACAGCCCCTAGAACAGCTACAGTGAAGAAAACATCGTTGACAAGGATGTGGAGAAACTAGACCAGACATTGCTGGTAGGAATGTAAAATGGTATAAACACTTTGGAAAAGCTTTTCAGTTCCTCAAAAGAGTTAAACACAGAGTTACCATGACCTAACAAACCCACTCCTAGATAAATATCCAAAAGAAATGATAACTCACATCCATACAAATATCTGTACATGAATGTTCACAGCAGCATTATTGATAATAGCCAAAAAGGTGGAAACCCAAAATGAATGGATAACAAAAGATGATATATCCATACAATGGAACATTATTAGGTGGTAAAAAGAAATGAGCATCAGAAACATTATGCTAAGTGAAAAAACCCGCAGAGATAAAAAGTAGATTCGTGACTGCCTAGGGGAGGGGGACAGGACTGACTGGGTGCTCTTTTTGGAGTGATAAAATGTTCTAAAATTTCTTATTGTGATGGTTGGCCAACTCTGTGCATATATATACTAAAAGCCACTGAATTGCACACTTTAAATGATCAATTGTAAAATAAATAACATTTTCATTTCACTGGGTAAATACTGTTTTGCCATGTATAATGCGTACTTTTTGCCCAAGTTTTTTAAGGGAAAAAAAAAGGATTCACATTATGCATGGGTGGTACTAATTCTGTATCTATATAACTCTTTTTAATTCTTTTATGTTTATTCATTAAAAGTGTAACTCTAGAAAGCAATAACGATGTCTATATGCAAAATATATCCTGGAAACAATAACTGGTTGTTTCTAAATATAAATAAATATATAATTGAATTAAAAAATTAAAATGAAAGATTTTTTCCCTGAAAGTTCAGGCCAAAAACGTGGGTGCACATTATACACAGAAGCCCACTACACATGGCAAAATACAGTACATACCATGGGTATAACAATGGATGCAATAATCCCATGTATAAGGTGCACAAAAATGTGGGTGCATACTATACACAGGAGTGCATTATACACGGCTAAAATACGGCACCTAGGAGTAGGAGTGGTGGGTTGTATGGTAAGTGTATGTTTACGCTATAAAGAACTGCCAAATGATTTTCTAAAGTTGCCATATCATTTGCATTGCCATCAGCAATGGGAGAAAGCACTAATTGCTCCATATTCTTATTAGCACTTGTCATTTTCCTTAATTTATTAATTAATTTTCTTACTAGGTATACAGTGGTATCTTTTTGTGGTTTTAATTTGCAATTCCATAATTATTAATGATGTTTATCTTTGGGTATATTCATCTGCTGTCCATACACTTTGTTTGGGAAATTTTCTACTTAAATCTTTTGTCAATTCTGAACTAGGTTGCTTACTTACTAAATTCTGTAAGTTCTTTCCACATTCTGGATACAAGTCTTATCAGATATGTGATAGAGTATTCACTCCCAATCTGTGGCTTGTCTTCTCACTCTCATGACAGTGTTTCCAACAGCAGATGAAGTCAAATTTATCAAAGCATGGATTTATAGATCATACTTTTGGTGTCATATTTAAGAAATCTTTGCCTGACCCAAGGTGAAGACAATTTTGTCTTATATTTTCTTCAAGATATTCTATAGCTTTAGGTCTTACCACGAGGCCTATGAACCATTTTGAACTAGTTTTTGCACAAACTGTGAGGTATTTTTTGCATTGAGGCTATAATAAAGGAAAAGATTCTATTTTTAATTATATTTTATTGATTATATTATGTTATTACAGTTGTCCCAATTTTCCCCCTTTGCCCTCTTCATCCAGCATCCCCAACTCCCTCAGGCAATCTGGGTAAAGCAGTAAGAAAATCCACCTAAAGCCCAGCTGGTGTGGCTCAGTGGATGAAGCACCTCCCTGCAAAACAAAGGATTGCTGGTTCGATTCCCAGTCAGGGCACATGCCTGGGTTGCAGGCCAGGTCAGGTCCCCAGTAGGGGGTGTGCGAGAGGCAACCACAGATTGAGGTTTCTCTCCCTTTCTTTCTCCCTCCTTTCCTCTCTGTCTAAAATAAATAAAATCTTTTTTTAAATGTTTTTAAAAATTAAAAAAAGAAAATCCACCTAAAAGTCACTCTGTAAAGATGGTCTTAAATGAAAATGTGAAACACATGACTCATGTCAATCTAATAAAAGCCATATTTAAATTTAAAAAAAAGTATAAAGAAAATCCAGTCATTCCCTCCCTCAGTGTTGGTGGGAAGTTAAAACCATGTATATCCCAGCCCTTGCTGGTATAGCTCAGTGGACTGAGCGTGGGCTGAGCACCAAAGGGTGGCCAGTGCGATTCCCAGTCAGGGCCCATGCTTGGGTTGCAGGCCGGGTCCCCAGTGAGGGCCATGTGAGAGGCAACCATACATTGATGTTTCTCTTCCTCTCTTTCTCCTTCCCTTCTCCTCTCTCTAAAAATAAGTAAGTAAAATATTTTTTAAAAATTTATTATCATCTATATACTCAGTCCAGTCAGACTTACAAGCCCAGCTCAATTTTCAAAGATATTCAAGAAATACTGCCTCGATAAACCTAGATATCCTTGAAGATTAAGTTCACATCTCTTCTAATTTTTTAGTTCTTATAAGTTTCTACATAAGCTTGAGAGGAGGGAGGAGAGTATCTGTAAAGAGAATATATAATTCCATTCAGGTATGTATATGTACTTGCATTTTTTGACCCAGGTCCCACACTCTCTATTACATTCTCAATGGATTTCAAGAACTCAAAGAGGTTGAGAAGTGCCACTATGTATATTTCACAGGGTACACTTTTCAAATCCGAGAGCAGTAATTATATCTCAGTTGATTATTAACTGATAAGTAAAATAAGGCTTTCTGTCCACAGAAATGAAGGCTCACAAGCTTTATGACTGCATCCCTGAATTAAAAGAAAAATTTGAACTAAACTGCCTCCTGAAAAACACTGCTTGTCAGTATACAACCCACTCTGCAGTTTTAGAAAAGGTAACATCTCCTTACCAAAAAGCCAAGATTCACCTGCAACAACTTGGACTACCTAGCTGATATAAGCTTTCTTTTTTCAATAGTTTTTGCACTGTCTAAATTTTTCTGCAATAATTACAAGTTGTATACAATTTGTCATCTGTTTTACTACCTTAGTTACCAAGACACTAAATACTAAATGGCCAATGTAACTAACTACCTGCTTACCAAAGCCCTGGCTTTCTGTACTTAAAAATAAAACTCATTTAAAGAGGTCAAAAGAAAGAGCATCAGCCACCTAAAAAAAGGCAAAGTAGTCCTTTTCCTAGTTAATCTATGTTAAATTTGTAAGAAACATTGCCATCCTGGAATACTGGCAGGACTTAAGGCATAATGTTTCAAAACCAAAAATGACATAACTTTTAAAGGTAAGTGATAAAACCTATGCTTCCCACGGAACAAAAGATGTTAAATTTGAAGTTCATATTTGAGATTATAAAATTACACTCACAAAAAGAAATTTACACTCACAAGCTAAAAACCAAAGTTAAAGAAAAATCATGAAACGTTTATTTAAATTTCAAATCAAGGCCAAACATATTCAAAGTTGTTCACCTTTCGGCTTCTTGAATATTTTCTGCCTCAGCTTTCTCCATAGAAACTCGATCAGAAAAATCCCTTTGAAATGTTTTATAAATTAAATTCCAGTGTTCCCGCTATGCGGAATGAATATTTCATTTGATTATTTTAGGAAAAGACTAGCCTCATTCATAAGCTACGTCTACCTAAAAGGGAAATATGTTTCTTTCCAGAACTTAAAAAAAAAATGAGCAAAAGAGTTGATGAAAGAACACTCCTGCCACGTCTTTTCCCCTCCCCCACTCACGTAGTGGCTATTTCATCCCCTTCGAGTGCATTCCAAGGGAAAGTCGGAGCCGCAGCTCTCGGAGAAACCAGAAACAGTTAAGTTGAAATTGGCAAGCCTCCCCCGCCTTTCAGATCAATTCCTAAAAGGAGATAGATGTAGGTTCTTATTCATCCCGTTCTAAAGCAAACAGTACAAAAACTCCAAGAGTCTTCTCCACTCTGTCCGGGACGCATAAGATGTTTAGTTCTAAAAACTGGACTGTATTTAATATATTCGATTATTTAGGAAAAAAGTCTCATAGTTATGGTACCAGTGCTCCCCCTTAAGACACAGACCTGGGGGGCCATTCACGTACTCCAACTCAAGGTTCTCACACAACCATGGAATTCATTTTACTAATGTGAACTTTAAAAGCAGCAAACTACTGAGAAAGAGGGTAAGGGGAGAAGCTCCTGTGCCTTAATTTTTTTTTTCTTGTGTAAAAAGAAGGAAGGAAAAGACGGCTTCCCCGAAGACAGGGTGATCTGACAGCCGACTTCCTCAACCAGTCGGCAACTCGCCGCCCCGGGCTACGTCTAGCTGCTAAAGCAGCACCACCGGGCGCAACAGTTGAGTTAGCCCCGTACTTCTCTCCCTTGGCCCCGTGGCTCTTCGATAGTGGGAAAACTGCCTGGAGGGCTTCAGCTCTGAGCTTTAAAATCCCCTGTCCGTGGCCACATGCTAACTATCTGCTGCCAGGGAAGCCAAAACCCCACGCCCCGAACGCAAGTTCCATCAGCTTTGCAGGGAGAACCAGGTATGAGAGGAGCTCGGAAAAATCAACAGGGTGACTCGTTCCCGGTAAGGAATATTCACGAAAGTTCTGGTCCCCTGGGCGGGGACGGAGGCTGCCGCAGCCCCAACGGCTGGAGGCGCCCACCAGCGAGGATGTGAGAAGGGGACCATACACTAGGGCAGAGAGGGGCCTCTGGGCCAGACAGGGGTCGCGAGGCGCAGGCCGAGGGGCCGAGTCCCCAGAAAAGACACTGAGGCTGCGGTGGAGTACTGGCGAACCCTCGCCCCCCAAGCCATCCCACCAAAAGGGACAGGGACCAGACCACCAGGGCGGTCCGAGAAGGGCCACAGCTGCCTGAGGGCGTCGGCCTCGGTCTCCAAGATCCGCGGAGCGTCTCACCTGAGAAGTAGGACGGGAGCGCCTTCTTCAGTCCCCTGTAGCCTGCAAACGGGCGGGTTACCTACTGCCTTCCTTCTACCCGCTGGCGGCGCGACTGGGCGGCAGAGGGAGCCAGTAAGCCTTTTTATAACCTCTAGGCCGCCACGGCAACGCTGGATAGGAGGCGACTGCAGACCTCTCTACGTGAGCTCTATCACACCAGCGTCCCGCCGACTGCGCAGGCGCCCGCCAGGCCTTGCTCCCGCCCCCACACCCCGCCCACACGGGTCGCCCAAACCCACACGCTCCGCTAGCCGGGCCGAGCCAGAGCCCGAGAGGTGGGGCCCGCTGGCTGGCCTAGGAGGTAACGCGCCTGCGCAAAATGCTCAGCACGCTGTTGTCCCCGTGGTTACCGCGGATTTGCCCAGCGCCTTTTCACCATGTTATTTAGCGCCTCAATTGCAGGATCAGCCTCAGGACTAAAGGATGAAGCTACCAGCAAGGAAATGTCCTAAATATGTGAAGGGGAGCATGGTAGCGTAGAAGATAAAGCAGAAAGGAAGCTTCCGGTGGAAAATAAAGTACATCCCTGGTATAATACCAAGAATGCTCCTGAGGCTTTCGCTTCTTAAGCTCCTTGCATCACCTCTGCTGTCCTGCAGATCTCTCGCCATCGCCCATCTTTATACTTTATCGGTGGATAATGGACTCTGCGTTTCATTTTCTGGGTTCTGTTCCTGGCCCAGTCCCTTTTAACGTTGGGCGTTAACCTCTCTGTATCTCAGTTTCCTCATGTGTAGAATAGTAATAAGGGTAGATACCTCGTAGGATTATTGTGAGAATTAAGTAATAATGTACTTAATGTTCTTAGCGCGAGCATAACATACAGAAAGGACTTGGTAAATACTAGATTGTGTTGTAGCACAAAAGACACCCAATGTTGTTTTTGGTCTTAGTCTAACATTTTCCTTGGTCATTGTATTCCTAAAAGAAGAAAGCCTTACTATCAGGAAGCATACATTGAAGGAGATAATCTTTCCTTTGTCAGGGAAACAGAAGAATGCCTTCTCTAAGACTTACTGTCCGTCAAAAATTGTTTCTGAAGTTTTCCATGGATGCTAAAAAGCATAGTGATTAATAATTAACATTTGACGGTTACCGAGGAGGTAGGGTTCATTATACAGATACAGAAATAGAGAAAGGTTACTTTGGGAACCCTAAGCAACCAGAAAATAAGTAGAGTAATCACCCCTTATCTGGGGTTTTACTTTCTGCAGTTTCAGTAGTTTCATGTTACTTGCCGTCAATCATGGGTTGAAAACATTATATGAAAAATTCCAGAAATAAGTTATTTAGTAAACGATTCATAAGTTTTCAACTGTACACCTCCGAGTACTGCGATGAAATCTTGAGCCAGCCTGCTCCATTTTGACCAGGTCATGAATCATCCTTTCGTCCAGCTTATCCATGAGAGTTACCCTCCACACCTATCAGTCACTTAGTAGCCAGCCCTGTAGGTTATCAGATCCACTGTCCCAGTATCACAGTGCTTGTGTTCAAGACCTTTTTTTACTTAATGGCCCCAAAGCGCTAGATCAATAAGGCTGGCAATCCGGATATGCTAAAGAGAAGCTATAAATGAAAAGGTTAAAATTCTTAACTTAATAAGGAAAAATAATCATATTTGGGGGTTGGTCAGAATGCATCTTCCATCTGTTAAATTGTGAAAAAAGAAGAAAATTCATGCTAGTTTTGCTATTGCACCTAAAACTGCAAAAATTATGGCCACATTGTGTGACAAGTGCTTAGTTAATATGAAAAAGGCATTAAATTTGTGGATGGAATGCATGAACAGAAAACTTTGTGTTCCAATTGACAGCAGAGTGTTGCACCAGAAAGTACTGATCTTCAGCAAGGGATCCCCTGAAGTGAGTAACCATTTTAACATAACTTGGATTATAGTACATTGTTATATGTATTCTATTATGTTGTTATTGATATCTTACTGTGCCTAACTCATAAACTGAACTTTATCATAAGTATGTATGCATTGAAAAAAACATAGTACTGATTATATATAGGTTCAGCACCATCTGCACTTACAGGTGTCCACTAGAGATTTTGGAACATATCCTCTGTGGATAGGGGAGACTACTGTATAGTGATGTCAAATCATCTGGTCTGAAAGCGTGGTCAGGGGGCCAGGGTCAAAATTATTTCATAGTAAGACTTTATTTGCCTTTTTCACTGTAATGAAAGTACAGTGGAGTTTTCCACAGTGAACATGTTCTGCACAACAGACTGAATGCAGAAGCAGATTTGTGAATTAGACCAGACATTAAAGAGATTTGCAGAAAGGTGATACAATGCCACTCACTAAACTCTTTTTGCTTTGGAAAACATAGTTACTTTTCATTTAAAAATGTTATTTATGTGAACTTGTATCTGTTTTATTATTGTTTTTTAATGAATTAATAAAAATATTTTACAGGTTTGTTTTGATTCCTAACACAGTAAATGCTGATAGATAAGATTCACATAAAAGCTTTTGGGAGTCCTCAATACTTTTCTGGAGTGTGAAATGGTCATGAGACCAGAGAGTTTGATAACTGCTTATGTAAACAAATAGCAGTGAGCCACCCCTTGACACAAGAAGCTAAGATCTACTAGAAAATCTTTGCCTCGAATGGAATTGTAAACTTATCCACCAGCCCTATGTGGAGCTGACTGAAAATTGTCAATTACCCTATAAATAAAATAGCTCCAAATCTTGAGGCAGATTTACTGTAAAGCTAAGAAAATTTCAGAAACATTCATTTGCATTCAGGGACGTTCGTATTACTAGGGCCTCTGGAAAAGGCCCTAGCAATATGTTCACATGGTATATGCTTTTGTAAAATTTGTAAAAGTAACATTTTTAGCTGCAATGTTTTTTAAGTATATTTTATTGATTATGCTATTACAGTTTCCCATTTTTTCTCCCTTTTATTCTCCCGCTCACCCTGCATCCCCCCTCCCACCAGCATTCTCCACCTTAGTTCATGCCCATGGGTGGTACATATAAGTTCTTTGGCTTCTCCATTTCTTATACTATTCTTAACCTCCCCCTGTCTATTTTGTACCTACTATTTATGCTTCTTATTCCCTATACCTTTTCCCCCATTCTCCCCTCCCTTTCCCCACTGATAACCCTCCTTGTGATCTCCATTTCTGTGATTCTGTTCCTGTTCTAGTTGTTTGCTTTGTTTGTTTTTGTTTTTGTTGTTTTTTAGGTTTGGTTGTTGATAGCTGTGAGTTTGTTGTTATTTTACTATTCATTTTTTTTTATCTTCTTCTTCTTCTTCTTAGATAAGTCCCTTTATCATTTCTATAATAATCACTTGGTGATGATGAACTCCTTTAACTTGACCTTATCTGGGAACCACTTTATCTGCCCTTCCATTCTAAATGAAAGCTTTGCTGGATAATTTGGGATGTAGGTCCTTACCTTTCAGGACTTCAAATGCTTCTTTCCAGCCCCTCCTTGCCTGCAAGTTTTCTTTTGAGAAATCAGCTGATAGTCTTATGGGAACTTGTTTGTAGGTAACTGTCTCCTAATCTCTTGCTGCTTTTAAGGTTCTCTACTTATCTTTCATCTTGGGTAGTGTAATCATGATGTGCTTTGGTGTGTGCTTCCCTGGGTCCAACTTCTTTGTGACTCTCCAAGCTTCCTGGACTTCCCGGAATTCTATTTCCTTTGCCAGATTGGGGAAGTTCTCCTACATTATTTGTTCAAATAAGTTGTCAATTTCTTGTTCTTCCTCTTCTCCTTCTAGCACCCCTATGATGTGGATGTTGGAACATTTAAATTTGTCTCAGAGGTTCCTGAGCCTCTCTTTATTTTTTTGAATTCTTGTTTCTTCATTCTGTTCTAATTGAATGTTTATTTCTTCCTTCTGACCATTGATTTGAGTCCCAGTTTCCTTCCCATCACTGTTGGTTCCCTGTACATTTTCCTTTATTTCACTTTTCATAGCCTTCACTTTTTCTGTATTTGCAATCATACTCAACCATTTCTGTGAGCATCCTGATTACCAGTGTTTTGAACTATGCAATTTGATAGATTGGCTATCTCTTCATTGCTTAGTTGTATTTTTTCTGGAGCTT
>PVKM010037153.1:0-14555 GCA_004027735.1 Carollia perspicillata | reverse complement strand
ACAAACACCACCAGTTTTTCAGGAGCCGATTTTAGTTGGTTCCAGTTCATGGCATTAAATAACATTGAATCAGTGGTGAGAAAGCTCTGTCCTCTCCACTTCTGTTCCCACCATCTGATTATCCCAAAGAGAAAGTCTCATTTTGGTACTAATTTTTATGGGCTGAATTGTGCGCCCCACCCCCTGCCACATTCATTGATTTTTGGAAGATTATATTTTCTAGAAATTTGTTCATTTTACCTAGGTTTTCAAATTTCTTGGCATATACTTCTTCATAGTAATTTCTTACAATCCTTTGTATTTCTGTGATGTCAGTTGTAATCTCTCTTCTTTCATTTCTGATTGTGTTTATTTGGGTCCTCTCTCTTTTTTTCTTGATGAGCCTGCTTAAAGGCTTGTCAATTTTGTTTATCTTTTCAAAAAAACAGCTCCTGGATTCATTGATCCTTAGTATTGTGCTTTTAGTCTCTATGTCATGTAATTTTGCTCTGATCTTGGTTATTTCCTTCCTCCTACTACCTCTGGGCTGTTTTTGTTGTTGTTCCTTGAGTTCTTGTAGGCGTAGGGTTAGGTTGTTTGTTTGAAATGTTTCTATCTTTTTTAGGTAGGCCTGTATTGCTATGAACTTCCCTCTCAGGACTGCCTTTGCTGTGTCCCATAAGTTTTGGGTTTTGGGAGTTCATTTTCATATGTTTCCAGAAACTTTTTGATTTCTTCCCTAATTTCATTCTTGACCCATTCATTGTTTAATAGCATACTATTCAGTCTCCATGATTTTGAGTGTTTCTGGTTTTTTTTTCTGTGGGATTGGTTTCTAGTTTCAGTCCCTTGTGGTTGGAGAAAATGCTTGGTATGATTTCAATTTTCTTGAATTTGCTGAGGCTTGTTTCGTGTCCTGTCATGTAATCTATCTTTGAAAATGTCCCATGTGCCTTTGAAAAGAATGTGTATTTAGCATCTTTGAGATAAAAGGCTCTGTATATACCAGTTGAGTCCATTTCATCTAGGGGATTATTCAGTGCCACAGTATCTTTGTTGATATTTTGTTTGGAAGATCTGTCCATTTTTGAGAGTGGAGTGTTAAAATCCCCTACTATAATTGTGTTGCTATCAATGTCTTTCTTGAAGTCTTCTAAGATTTTCTTTATGTATTTGGGTGCTCCTATGTTGGGTGCATATATATTTACAATGTTTATGTCTTCTTGGTGGAGTCTTCCCTTGAGTATTATGAAGTGACCTTCTGCATCTCTCTTTATGGCCCTTTTTTTGAAGCCTATTTTGTCTGATATGAGTATTGCTACCCTGGCTTTTTTTTCCAGTCCATTTGCTTGGAAAATTTGTTTCCAGCCCTTCACTTTCAGTCTGTGTATGTCTTTTGTCCTCAGGTGGGTCTCTTGTAGGCAGCATATGTGTGGGTCATGCTTTCTTATCCATTCAGCTATTCTGTGTCTTTTGATTGGAGCATTTAATACATTTACACTTAAGGCAATTATTGGTCAGTACTTATTCATTGCCATTTTTATGCCTGTGTTCCTTTCTGTCTCTCTCTTTTCCTTCCTGTTATTAAAGCAGTCCCTTTACCATCTCTTGCAGAACTGGTTTGATGGAGGTGTATTCCTTCAGACTTCTTTTTTTGAAGCTCCTTATTTGGCCTATCTTGATTGAGAGCCTTGCTGGCTAAAGTAGCCTTGGTTGCAGGCCTGTGGTTCTCATTACTTGGAATATTTCTTGCCATTGTCTTCTGGCTTGGAGCATTTCCATTGAGAAGGCAGCAGCTAACCTTATCAGGGCTCCCTTGTATGTTACTTCCTGTTTTTCCCTTGCTGCCTTTAAGATTCTCTGATTGTCTTAGTATTTTGCCATTTTAACTATGATGTGACTTGAAGTGGGCCTCTTTGGGTTCCTCTTGATCGGGATTCTCTGTGTTTCCTGGATTTGTGTGACTTTTTCTCTCTTCAAATTAGGGAAGTTTTCCATCACTACTGTTTCAAACAGGTTTTCTATTCATTGCTCTTTTTCTTCTCCTTCTGGTATAACTATGATATGCATATTATTACATTTCATATTGTTTTACATTTCTCTTAGCACCCCCCCTCCATTCTTTCTGAGCCTCTTTTCCTTTTCTTGCTCTTTCTGGGTGTTTTTTTCTACTTTTTCCTCCAGCTCATTGATCCAATCTTCTGCTTCATTGATCCTGCTTTTGATTCCTTCTGCTGTGTTCCTCAGTTCAGAAATTGTATTCTTCTTTTCTTCTTGACCCTTGTTGATAGTTTCTCTTTCCTTTTTCATGTTGATATAGTTTGCAATGAGTTCATTGTAGTTTCCCTGTAGTTTATGGTAATTCACTGTGAGTTCATTGAGCTTCTTGACAACCATTGCTATGAACTCAATATCTGATAGTTGAGTTGCGTCTATTTCATTTAGCATTCTTTCTGAGGCTTCCTGTTTTCCTTTCAGTTGAGGATTGTTTCTTTGTCTTCCATTGTTTGTGAGACTCTTCTTGTTAGCCTCATCTTCTTAAATTGATCTGTACTCGCTCCCTGGGTTTATGGTGTGAATGTCTGGGTAGAATACCTGTGAGATTCAGTGGTGCAATCTTCTTGATTTCTGGAGCTCACTGGTCTTGGGCTGTCCTTTAAATTGGCTCTGTGTTTGTCTTAGGGTTTTGATTATTTTTTGGTCTTTCTTTGGCGGGTTCTTCCCACCAGCTGGTTAAGACACCACCAGGGTCACCACCAGGGTCCACCACCTCTTGTATTTTGTTGTGCTGTGTGGGCAGGTTGTGTTGAAGCTGGTTCTTCCATGTGTACAAGGTTTTGAGGATTCTCTCTTGCTCTTGTTCAGTTGTTTGTACTTGGTAGTTTCTCCACTATTTAGTTGAATTTCCAGATAGGTCCTGGATTGAGGTTAGTGTGGCTTTCACTCCCTCCTTCACCTTCTTCTGTTGTTATCTGTTGGTGGCTCCTTTGTTTTAGGGTTTCTTCTTCCAATGGGTACCCTGGTGTTCACTGCTTCCACTTACTCTTCTCTGTGATTGGTTGGAGGGGATAGGTGAAATGGTTTAAGACAGCATTTAAGAGAGTATTCTATGATATTTACAGTAGCAGCCAGTAGAGAAGAGCTAGGAGATCCCTTGGCTATGTATAGTGTTAACCATGATCTTCCACCCAACCAGCCACTTTTTAGAAAGGATGGAAAGAAGTTAAGACTCTTGTTGGGGAGAGAAGTGTTGTGAGTTGGATCTAGAAGGCAGTTAGGTTGTGGGAGTTCAAATTCTGAGTAAGGCGAGAGTAGAGGATAGTAAATAGGTGTAGTGTGTGAGAGAATAGAGTTAACCACTACAGTGATAGAGTTCAGGAAACCGTGAAGAGGGTTAATATCTGGGAGGGGTGTTGTGAAGTATTCACAATTGTATGGAACAGCTATTATTTACAATAATATTAGAGCAACAATCATGTGACAGAATCTATGTGATCTGGATAGCAAGAATAGGGAGTATAGGACCTTGAGTAGTGTGCTAATGGAACACAAGTGAAGTGAAGAACAGTAAATTTGCAATACACTATGAAGGAGAGAACTGGGGAAACCTGTCCAATGATACAATATAACCAGTCAAGCAAAAAAGATTATACAGAAAGAATAGGAATACAAAAATACTATTAAAATAAAAGATGTAAGAATAATGAAAAAATAATAATGTAAATATGCAATAACTTGCAGGTTCTCTGTAATAGCAAAGTGAAGTTTGTCTCTGTCTCAGCTGTTGGGATGCCCATCTTTGGGTCCAACTCTGGTCTTTTCACAGTTCTAGGTTTTTTTGTCTCACTTGTGGATATTAATAAAATTTTAAAAAAAGCAGAAGAAGGAAGGAAGAAGAGATTAAATTGGACAGAAAGGAAGAAGGAATAAAACAAGAAAGAAGGAAACAGAGGAAAAAGGAATTGAAAGATAAAAAATAATAATAATTAAGAACAAAAAATTACTTTTAAAAAAAAGAGCCCCTTGTTGGTTTAAAACTGGCCAAACTGGTCTTTCTGGTCTTGCTGGATTCAGCAGGCTGAGGGGCGATTGGTATGGCTCTTCTCCCTTCCCCATCTGCACTCAGTCAACTTCATGCACTCTCCCCAGATCTAGCCCAGTGACTCTTCCCAGAGCCTTTGGTGTGGAATCCAGGCCTTCCTCAGATTACACTTTCCCCCAGGGTTATCGCTGTGGGCTGGGGTGCAGGCACACTCGCACTTGGCCAGGCTGCCTTGGTCCCGCAAGTTCAGGTGTGCACCCTTCTCAGTGCTATGGGGGCACACAGGGCCTTGGACACAACCTTCAGCGCAACCTTGGGGTCACTGCCCAGCTGGGAGGGGAGGTGGCAGGAGCAGCTGCTGCAAGAGAATTCCCAAAACATTGTCTCTCTTTTCAAATTTTCTTCTTGAGAAATTCCTCCTACTCAAGCCTGCCACTCTGTACAGAGGCCTGGCCTCTGGCACAGCCCAATTCTCCAGCCAGACTGGGGATTATCAGGGTCAGGGCCCATCACTGCATGACTCACAACTCTCCCCAACCAGCATCCACAGACTCCTTGGGTGCTCAGAGCCCCTGTGTGTTTGCCACTTAGTCCTTATTCCCCTCTCTGTGACTTCAAGCAACCAGGTCACTCCCGGTGCTTCTCAAATCTTGTTTGGCAGGGGAGGGAGCAGTTGACCCAGCTCTCTCCCAAGAATCCTGTGGTAGACCCAGGGGCACCGGGCCTGGGGCTGAAGCCACTCTGGTTCCCATGCTGGTCCCTGGGACCTTATTGTCCTGAAGCACTCTCCTTACCATCTGGTTTTTCAGTGTCCGCTACAATTTTTGGTCTCTTATTTTCATATAATGCTGGGGTACTGTTGGCTGTTTGCTCTGTTCCTCCGTAGACTGGCTAGGGTTTTCTCCCATGTGTAGGGGAAATGGAATCTGCTCCCTCCTACCTCACCGCCATCTTCCTCCCCTCAGTCCTGCAATATTTAAAAAAAATAAACAGGAGCAAATCATTCCTTCTATATATTGATTAACATCATAAGTATGAAATACTAGATAGCAATGAGATGTCTAAGTCACCAACCTAAGAAATCCTGCTTTCATTGTTTAGTGGCTAAATGTCCACCAGGCATAGAGGTGATCTATGACTGCCCAGATATTCATCAGCATCTTTAAACAGGAAGGTTTCAATCATATGCCATCTTTTTGCAAGCCTATCGACTATTATCATTTTAAAGTGATGAGCATAAGTGACATTCAAGGCATTGCAAACAACTGTATTATGGTAGGAAACACATTTGTGACTTTTTGGTAACAAGTGACAGGTATTTCTAAATCATGTAGTTTACTGTCTGTACTCAATTAAAGAAAATGTTTAAGTTCATTTAGAGGGGGGTAAAAACAGGATAGGATTATTTTCCTGTACAAGGACCTTGTAGACTCCCAGGTTGACCCTAAGCAAGGATCCTTTGTGAGAAGGTAGGTAGTAAGTATATAAATAACATGCTAAGTGGTAATAAGTAGAATAAAAATATATATACAGGTAGGGTAGATAGAAAGAGCCAAGCATGGGTTTGGGAAGTTATTATTTTATATCAGGAATGCGACTCTAGGATGACATTTGAACAATAATATGAAAGACAAAAGGGAACTTCCAGCCAAGATGGAGGCATAGGTAGATACACTTTGCTTCTTCACATAATCAAAATAAGGACAACAACACATTTAAGAACAAAAAACAACCAGAACTGCCAGAAAATAAAATTGTTTGGAAGTCCGACAACCAAGGAATTGAAGAAGAAACATTCATCCAGACTGATAGGAGGGGTGGAGACAGGCAGTCAGGGTAGAGGGGGTGCATAGTAAGGTGACAGATCAGGCCAGGAGAGGCAACAACTGGTGGACCAGCCATCCCACATTCACATTCAGATAAGCTGGAAGGAACAAATGGGCAGCAAGACAGACAGCACAACCCGGGGTTCCATCAAGGGGAAATAAAGCCAAAAACCCTCTGGCTATAAAAACCTGTGGGGATTATGGTGGAAAGAGAAACTCCCAGCCTCATAGGAAAGTTCACTGGAGAGACCCAAAGTCTCCTAGAATGTACACAAGCCCACCCACCCAGGAATCAGCACCAGAAGGCCCAATTTGCTTGTGGGTAGTGGGGGAAGTGACTGATAGCTGGCCGAAAGCCAAGAAAGCAGCATTGTTCGTTCTTGCACCCTTCTTCCACATACAGCACCACAACACAGTGAGGTGGGTTGCCCCTCCCTGGTGAATACCTAAGACTCTTCCCTTACAATGTAATGGGTGCGTGAAGACAAAGAAATATGGCCCAAATGACAGAATTGATCAAAACCCCAGAAAAAGAATTAAGCAACAAGCAGATAGCCAACCTATCTGATGCAGAGTTCAAAACACTGGTAATCAGGAGGCTTACAGAAATTATTGAGTACTAAAGCAAAATAGAGGGAGAAGTAAAGGCTATGCAAAGTGAAATAAAGAAAAATATATGAGGAACCAACAGTGAAGGGAAGGAAACTGGGATTTGAATCAACAATTTGGAGCAGAAGGAAGAAATAAACATTCAACCAGAATAGAGGGAAGAAACAGGAATTCAAAAAAAATGAGGAGAGGCTTAGGAACTTCTGGCACAACTTCAAATGTTCCAACATCTGAATCATAGGAATACCAGAAGGAGAAAAGGAAAAGTAAGAAATTGAAAACTTATTTGAACAAACAACGAAGGAGAATTTCCCCAATATGGTAAAGGAAATAGACTTTCAGGAAGTCCAAGAACCTCAAACACTCCCTAAGAAATTGGACCCAAATAGGAACACTCAGAGATATATCATTATTACATTACCCAAGACAAAAGATAAGGAGAGAATCTTGAAAGCAGCAAGAGAAAAGGAGACAGTTACCTACAGAGGAGTGTTCATAAGACTACCAGCTGATTTCTCCAATGAAACCTTGCAAGCAAGAAGGAGCTTCAAAAAAGTATTCAAAGTCCTGAAAAGCAAGGACCTATATCCAAGATTATTCTATCCAGCAAAGCTATCATTTAGAATGGTAATCAGATAAAGTGCTTCCCAGAAAAAGTAAAGTTAAAGGGGTTCATCATCACCAAGCCCTTATTATATGAAATGTTAAAGGGACTTATCTATGAAAAAGAAGATCAAAATTATAAATAGTAAAATAACAACAAACTCACAACCACGAACAACCGAACCTAAATCACAAAAACAAAAACAAACTAAGCAAACAACTAGAACAGGAACAGAATCACAGAAATGGAGATCATGTGGATGATTATCAGTGGGGATGGGGAGTGGGTAGAATGGGGGAAAAGGTACAGGGAGTAAGATGCATAGTTAGTAGGTACAAAATAGATGGGGGAGGTTAAGAATAGTATAGGAAATGTAGAAGCCAAAGAACTTATATGTATGACCCATGGACATGAACTAAGGTGGGGGAATGATGGTGGGAGGGGGCGTGCAGGGTGGAGGGAGAGAAAAAAATGGGACAACTGTAATAACAAAATCAATAAAATATACCTAATAAAAGGGCAAGTGAACCACACAACTATCTGCAGAAAGAACATTCTAGGCAGAGGAAGCACCAAGTATAGTCCGATGTCTTATAGATTGTATCAGTCAAGGGTCAATCAGAAGAGCAGAACCACAATGAGTATTTTGGAATAAGGGCTTTGTTATAGCATTTGACTACCAATCACGGGAGGAACTGGGGAGGTAACAGTCCAGACGCGGGTATTGGATGTAAGAGCAGAGTCACCAACCAGTCCTGATGTCTATGAACAACCAGATCAGAGCTGACAAGAAAGGCATCTGGGATCTGTCACATCCAGCTGCTGTGGTAGAAATATAAGGAGGATCTGGAAGAAAAGTCTATGAAAAATTGTAGACTGTGTATAGCCACCACCTCTGTCTGCCCACAAATAAGCATCTGGAGATGGGACTGAGGCAGCTGTTGGTCACTAGCAAGGAAGAGTTAGACATGGATCAGAGGAAAGTGAGAAACACCTGGAACCTACTGGATATATCTGTGTTTGTTTTTCATCATATTTGACTGCAAAGATATTCAAAGAGTAATGGCCACTGTTCTGCTTTTGCCTTCCAAATCTTTCACAATTCTGACTCAGAATCATTCAGGCAAGAGGATTCTGGGAAAAGAAGTTTCAGCTTAACCTATCTGTGTCAGAGTAAGGGCTTGGCCCCTAACAGTGAGATGGAAAGCCACTGGATGTTTTCTTTTTTAATATTTAATTTCCTTATTTTTTAGAGAGAGAGAAAGGGAGAGAAACATCAATATGTGAGAAAAACATTAGCTGCCTCTCTCATGCCCCTAACTGGGGACCCAACCTGCAATCCAGGCATGTGCCCTGACTGGGAATCGAACCAGCAATATTTTGGTTCACAGGCCGGTGCTAAATCCACTAAGCCACATTAGCCATGGCACCACTGGATGGTTTTGAGCAGAGAAATGAATGATCTGAGTTATAAGAATCTCTCTAGCTCCAGTGTTGGGCAAAGTACTAAGAACACTATTAACTATGTATTTTTGCAACTGGTCACAATTCTCTTGACAAATGCAGTTGTTTGTTTGTTTGTTTTTAAACAAGATAGCCCCAGTGTGAACCAAACAACTGTGTCTGTACAAAATCTCTGGAGTTCTGAATTTTTCTATCACAGGGGAGCAGAGAAGTTGATTTAAAAAGTAAAAGACCTAAAGCTTAGAGAAACTGAAACTGTAAAAAAAAGAAAAAAATAAGTAACTGGTACAGCCACTGTGGGTCCAGCACTTCTACTTCTGGGTATGTTCCAAAGGAAATGAAGTCTTTATGTCAAAGCGATACCTGCACAGCCATGTTCATTGCAGCATTATTTATAATAGCCAAGACATGGAAAGAATCTAAGTGTCTGTTGACGGATGAACAGATAAAGAAAATACGTTATATATGTGCAGTGGAATACTATTCTTCCATAAAAAGAAGGAAATCCTGCCATTTACAACGATATGGAGGGAACTTGAGGGTATTATGCTAAGTGAAATAAGTCAGGCAAAGAAAGAAAAATACTGTATGTTCTCACTTGTATAATCTACAAAAAAACAAATAAAAATTTTTAGTATTTATTAATTATTTAGTACCTTCTGAGTATTCAGTACTAGGCACTATTGTAGGCATGTGATATTTGAACAAAGAAGACAAAAGTTGCTGTTTTATGGAGCTTACATTCTAGTGGAGGAGACAATAGCAAAATAATTAAGTTACATAGTATTTCTAAGCACTTTAGGAAAAAAATGAGTAAAGCAGAGCAGGGCAATCAGGAGTCCCGAGGAAGGAGAAGGAGACATATTACAGGATTAAATTGGCTAGTCAGGGAGGCCTCCTGGAGAAAGTGAGAGGGGAACAGGGCTTTGGAGTAGATAAGTGAGCCATATGGACATAACAGCAAAAGCACAGGTTCTAAGGCTGGCACATGCTTGACATGTTCAAGAAACAGCAAGGAGAAAAAGAAAAAAGAAACAGCAAGGAGTGAGCATGGGGGAAAGAAGTCATAGGAGATGAGGTCAGTAGGCACAGTGGAGCCAGGAGCCTTGAGGCTGTAGTACTGGTAAGAACTGTAGCTTTTATCCTGTGTGAAATAGAGAGTCACCACAGGATTTAGAGCAGAGAAATAACAATGCATAAAATACTTGATGTGGTTTAGGAATTTTTACCCTGTGAATTCAATTTCATATATTGTATTTTGGAACTAAAATGCAGAGGTAGCCTGAACTCATCATTGTTTCCAAAATTAAATAAGAAGCCTTGAATCTCTCCTAAAGGAATAATAAAAATAGAAAAGAAAACTAATAAGAACAGAAAAGGTGATCCAAATCCATGATTTCAATCTTAGTGACTGCAGCGTTCTCAGGAAATGGAGGCTGGACTCACCTGAAGGCATTCTTCATGTTATGAAAAGGATGTCAAATGGACTGAAGTGACCTTATTCCAAGATCCTTTGAGGTTTATAATTAGACCTGACCTGGATTTGGGACTTCCTAAACTATACTTGCTGTTGATTAATGATAAAAGGGCTCCCTGTTCTGTTCTTTTGGTAATAGGAAAACCCCCATCTCTAGATGCTCTGATCTGCTGTTTGGAGGAAGTGTCTTTTATCAGATTGGAAAAGCTCAAGGGGAAAAGATATCAGCTCTTGTGACCACCTGGACTGGATTGACCTAACCCAAGAGTCAACCTATAACATTTACTCCACCAAATCTGTAATGCTTGATTCCAACCATTAAGTTATAGTGGTTCCCTCTCAAATTGGTCACAACATTAGGTTCTTCAAGATGGAACAAACCCAAAAGATGTCCTGGAGAAAGAAATAAATTTCCACAGAAAGTCACTTTCCAGCCCTCAAACTACATCATTCTTAATTCAGAGCTAGAAAAAAATTCAACACAAACTTCTTTTATATGCAAGGGAGGCAAAAACCTGCCATTAAAAGCAGGTTAAAAAAAAAAAACACAATAAAAGTACCATTTTGGAAAGAGGTGGAAGAGATTGCCCAATACTTGGAACACAATGAGATTGAGTCCCATCACATATAGAGAAAACTGTATGCAGTCCATCCCCTGAGGCACTGTGATGAAATCCCCTGTGGAGTAAACACAAAGAGAGGAAGTATCAAGACCCAGCAGGACTGACTCAACCAGAATCAGAAAAAGACTGGCAAGCTTACAGCAAAATCATAATACTGGTCACAAAATACTCCCTAAGGCTGCCAGTTTCCAAAAGTGTAGCCAGAGCAAATCAGCATGTTGAAAGACAAGCATGAGAGACTCAAACAATGAGAGTTTTTTGAAGGCATGGCACATTCTACAGCTCACCTACAGAGGTGCTGTCGGTGGTGAGCAAGATGAGGGTCCCCTACAGGGAGAGTAAGAAATTAAAAAGGTTGCAAACTCAAAGGTAATTTAAAAATAGCACTCCTTATCTTTCCAACTTTTTTAAAGAAGCATCGAACTAGCCCCCTGTTAGCTAAAGATTTACAGATCCAGGCCAAATTCCAGCAGTCTCAACTCCTTCCAGCCAGCTCCAGGAAGCAGCTGTACTAATTTTGGGGAAAGGAGCCTAAAGAACTGGAACCACCTGGTTGCAGGGTTGCTTGAGGGCATAGAGTTTGCTTGACCTGGTTCTTTAGGGGCCATAAAATAATAACTGGCATTTACTAACCTGGGCCTTATTGCTGGACAATAAGTTACCTGTATTATTCCTTCCCTGAGTAAGGAAAGCTCTGCTTTCCTCATTAATTTCTGAAATGAAAATTGCCTCCTTATTGAGTTGGTTCAGAGACTGATAGAAGGACTGTCTGGACAGACAATAAACTTTGTTCTCCTAGCAAAATTTTTCCAGGGCACTCCCAAGACCTCTGTGAGGGTGTAAGAACCAAGGCTCTGGAAGTCAGTTGAGGGGCAACCAACCCAGGGTGCTCAACATTGGGGAGCTCAAAAAGCTACACCCCCACACTCCAGCAGGTAAGAGGTATCGGGGCCAGTGGAAGTCATTACTAGCAGAGGCATTTCCCAACACCCAACAAGGTCCCTGCCATCATCTTTGGCAGGGAAACAGTGGCATCTTTCTTCCTGGCTCTGATAGTCAATTTTGGAATCTCCCTAGAACTTTGGTTGAGTTGGAAAACTGCATTTTTCAAAATAACCTTGCAGACTGAAATCTGTGAGCATGGGCTTTGATTTGAGGCCCATGCCAAACACAGACACCCTCATAAACAGCCAGGATCATCCCAGACATAAGCACCAAACATAAACACTCAGGAGAAAACAAAGATTTCCAGTAGAATCTGAGTACACTCCATGCCACCTGCAATCTCTACTCCTGTTGATTAAGACAACATGGCTCCTTGCAAAGGGGGTTTCAAACATATTTCTAGTCATGATAAGGGGGTAGCACAGCACCCTCAATGCAATTTTAATAGGTCTCCCTTGTAACAAAGAGCAACCTTGACCATGAACAGAATAAACTAAGATAGGGGCCCAACCTCTGGCCTTGTTCTATGAACTCCCAGCTTTTTTCTCTATACAATTTTATTAATTTAGAGTTTTAGCACTTGACCCAAAGATAAGTGCTCATGTGGCCTAGTGTTGTCAGTCTGCTTTTCCAGAGACAAATGACATCCTGTTCATTTTATTAAGAACTTTCTTTCAACCCAAGCAGAGGAGAGAAAGTGTGAGAAATGCAGTGGGATGGGAGCAGATCGTCTTGAGCACTTCCTAATTACAATGAGCATAATTTATTCTGTCAACATGTGAATCATAGGGTTTCATAAGTCATCTAATCCACTCTTCTTGTTTTACATATGAGGAGATTAAGAGACAAAGAGGAGAAATAACCTGTGTAAGGTCACACAAGTTTATGAGTGTGAACATAATGCAAAATTTATTCCCAGCTACTAATTTGCTTACTGTTATTTAATTTCCTGCTCATTTTCCCCCATTGGAGTTGATTGACATCCCCAAATTTGTGTTTAAGGAAAAGCCTGGCATGTTACAGGAAAAAAAAAAGGGAGGCAGGGAACTCAATTGAACCAGCTGCTTCTTATCTGTCCTGATCTGAGAAAGCTGTTGGCACCATGCCCCAGTAAACAATGCCAACCGGCCACCCAAGGGAGTGACCAGATAGCCCCAGGTCACAGTTGCAAGGCCTAGGACTATAACCTCACTTCCATTCTTCTCTCTTTACTTGGGAAAGAAATCTCTGGAGTTAGCTATCCACTGTCTTAAAAGATGTCATTTTTACCTGCAAGGACTCCTTGCTTTCACATAATTAGACTTTTAAATTAAAAAGTCATTTTCTAGATAAGTAATGGGGGTATTCCAATTTCATGGAAAGAATAGGTCTTTAGTTATCTGAATGTGTGGTTCTCATTTTCCTTGTAATTGGATTGTTGGGAAATTCAGAAGCACAATAACATGAAAACACTATTTACACGTCGCATGTTGCTGTTATTGCAGCAGTTTGTCGACATTGTGTGTAACTGGAAAAATCTTCTCTCATATTTTCTTAATTAGTATTTTTAACATCTTTCTTTTGGCGAAATCTCTTCAACTTCCCATTCCAATTAACCAAACAGTTGTTATATGGTGGAATCTCCATCATGTGTATTTAGGGCTCTTTATCTAAAATAAAGTTTAAATTCTATTTTTATACATAAATCAAAGAAAACAGTTGATATGTGTTGGGGTTTCTAAACACAGCACTATTGACATTTTGGCCAGATAATCTTTTGGTATAAGGATGTCCTGTGAACTGTAGGAGGTTAGCAGCATCCCTGGCCTCACCCACTAGATAAGATACCAGTAGCACCACCTCTTCCCAGCTGCGACAATCAAGTGTCTTCAGGCAAGTGTCCTCTGAGGGGCAAAGTCACCCCTGGTTGAGAATCACTGATGTAACTCATTTCAGAAAGAGACCCCAATAGAAGTTAAGTTCCATAAAAGCATGAACCCTGTCTGTTTAGTTCATCATTGTATTAAACACATAACAAGTGTTATTTTTTAATTTGTTGATTGAATGAAAGACATGTAGTATTAAAGAGAAAGACTTGGATGTAGGACATTGGAACATTGATTTGCCACTCCCTACCCACTCCCATTTGTTTAAATCACCTTATTTCTTAGAATCTCAGGATCATAGGGGAAAAAATCTTATCTTGACTCCACTATCTTATGAATTTCAAATACAGTCATTTGTGCAAAGATGTTTGTAGCCTCTGAAATGACCTTCATTCCTAAAAAATAATGAATGACAAATGCCTTGAAGTCGATGCTCATCTCCAGAGTAAGACCCAGATAAACCTAAAATAATGGTTCTTACGTAACCTGTCACCAGGAGCTCTAAGCAAGACTCTGTTTGGCCTTGAAGTAAGATAAGGAGAGAGGAAGGAAATGGAGCTGGATTGCACAGTTCCAGAAAACCAGACGGCTGTATCAGGCTTAGTAAGACCATGCCTGCTTGTGGTTTTTTACGCAACACAGATTGTCTACACCAACCTAGATACTAAAGGATTACTGGGAGTTCCTAAGGATCTCTGGATTTAGTAGCAGTTAGGAATTAAGACACTTATCAGCCTTTGCAGTGAAAGACTATGGTTACTCCACTCCTTCTACCTAATAGGTAAACCAATTAAAAATTATATATGTGAAAGACAAATACCATATGATCTCACCTTTAACAGGAACCTAAACAACAAAACAAACAAGCAAGCAAAAGATAACCAGAGACACTGAAATACTAAACAGGCTGACAGTGACCAGAGGGGCAAGGGGAGGGAATTTCAGGGGAAAAGGGGAAGGGTTTATAGGAACAAGTATGAAAGACACATGGAAAAAAACTAAGGGGGGTGAAAATGGGAGGGAGGTGGGGAGCACTGGGGGGTCGGTATGGACTGGGATGGGAGTAAAAGACAGAAAACTGTACTTTAACAACAATAAATTAAAAAAAAAAAAAAAAGGAT
>PVKM010037152.1:0-14553 GCA_004027735.1 Carollia perspicillata | reverse complement strand
TTCTCCAGGCTTATTCATCATTCAGAAAATCAGATACCACAAGTTATTAAAGGGAAGCAAAATACTTATGAAAATTTTGTTTGTGGGACAAGCTCGTACATTTGCAACAATCAGATCAAAATCAGTTAGGATAGGTTGTAATTAAGAATTGAATAATGTGGTACAGTCCATAAGAGGTCTAGAAATTTGAAAAACAAAAAGAATGCTAGTAAAATACGGAAGCATTCTCACATCACTCATTTCCATGCAGATGAGCAGCTAATTCACACAGTGGCTTGTGCAAATCAGACTCAGTAACGAGGAAAGAGAGGAAGGAGCAATGTGATTATTTATGAACTGACATGTACCGAGCACCATCACTCTGTCTGTATATGGACATGCATGCATCTCAGTCTAAGTTTTTTTTTGTTTGTTTTTTCTTTGTTTAATAAGAAACAGCATGAGCTGTTTTTCCGATGCTTGGCAAAGTGTGGACCATAAATATTCGTCGAATGAAATGAATTTTTAGAATCAAACAATCGACACTCACTGGGGCATGTTGCATGCAGACTTCCTTCCACTGAAGCAAACTGTCCTTCCTGAATTAAGTCGCCCCATAGAGACACAGCTGTGTCTCAGTTCATTTGTCACAGTACTGGCCTGATCATAGTGCAAAGCCTCTCATGTGTCGCACTATCTTCCTTTTACAGAGAAATAATCTGATCATTATTATTGATAACTGCCTCTTCCATGTGTGTTTCATTTCTAGGGTTAGCCAATAAAATATAGGGCACCTAGTTAAGTTTGGATTTCATATAAAAATAAGTAAATTTTTTCAGGATAGGCATGTCTCAAGTAATCTTGGAATACTATGCAATGCTTGGGACATACATACCCTAAAAATATATTCTTTGTTAATCTAAAATTCAGATTTAACTGGGCCAAACGATATTTTTATTCACTAAATCTGGTAACCCTGTTGGGTGTTCAGGCCATGTCCAAAACTGACAGACCCATGAAACGCCTGCTGGCTTTGGAGTCTGATGAAGCAAGACCAGCAGGGGGGTTGAGAGGCAAGTATCATGGCTGGTTCCACTCTCCTCACTCGCTAAGCATGTTTTAAAAACCTCAGTATTTTACAACATTAATGTAAAGGTAAGATTAAAAAAGAAAACGGTAAGTTTTTTTAATAACGGTATCTATCTTTTGCCATCACATCATCTCTGTATGTGTTAGAAATGGCAAACAGATGACATCTCAAATGTGTCAGGGAGACATAAGCCACATTTGTAATCTCACGCTCACACTGAGAGTTAGAGAGGAAAACGTGGAAGCCCCATGTGTGAGAAAGAAGGGAGATGGGAGTGGAGCTCGATTCAATGAACTTGTCATAAGATTACTTAAATATGCTTAGTACACAGTGATATTTTCGGAGACTTCAGAACATTCTGGACTGTAGCTGAGATGCAATTCACTGATGAGCCATGTTGCTGGCCCGAGATGTTTCTGAAGTGTACGGCCAGAAGATGATTATTCACATGCTATCAGTAGAGGTTTATCCCACATACCAGTGATTAACAGGGCTCTTTTAACCTCCCCAATCTGTAAGAATTTCTAGAGCATCTCCAAAGTTTCTATCCCACCGAAACCTCCTTTGTTATGTAATGTATGAATGGAGGGTATTTTTCCATTTTGAATTTTATTCCTGAACTTCCCTAGAATACACTGTTCTAAATTGTTGCTTCTACTCTTAAAATAACACAAACGTTTGAAAAAATATTCTGTGCTTATTTTGCATACTTGTACTATATGATGACTCGTTGTTATGATTTGGACTTTGCCCATGATGGGCCGGGCTTTACATTTTTCTGGAGGAGAAAATACTATGGAAAGAGGGAAAAGAAAGCTTTAAGTTATCCCTTGCCTCCATGCTTGTCACCTTCTTATGATGAACACGGCACAGCGTAGTCATTCCCTGGTTCCGTTTAGTAGGGTACTGTGCTGTGGACACCCTGAAGCATTCCAGGGTGTATTCTGCGGCTAAGTCTCCTCCTTCGTCCAGCACACTATGCAGATGTGCCGCTGGCAGTTTTGCGTGACTAATTTTCAAGCCTACATTTGGTCTTCAACTGTGAAAAATAAGAGCATCGTTTTAATAGCTTTCATTTTGCATAGCTATAACAAGGTAAACATTTCATTTATGGATTAAGGCCCGTGATGCTCAGGGCATATAACGTCTTAGAAATGCTAAGCAAAACACCTGTCAAAATGTTTTAAAACCTCCGGCAAGTCAAATAAATGAAAAGCCCACCTTCAGTGGAGCTAAACTGATCACTGGGGCATGCCTTCTTCAATGCACAGCATCCCCTTGCTTCCCAGAAACAACTCAGTGATGTCCGCAGTGTAATAAACCCTCCAGTGTATATATACCATCAACACACAGGGTCTATGTATCGGTTCTTTAACTCAACAAGCAACTGTGTTCCAGGTCCATTTACAGATACTCAGATTCATCAGTGAAGAAGACAAGAACTTCTGCTTTCATGAAGTTTAAGATCTAGCAGCCATGTAAGTGTAAGAAACCCCCGGGAAGTAGCTAATTTCCCCATTAGGCAACCAACCCCTGGAGGAGGAGGGTTCATCTCCATCAGTAAGAATAGGTCTGAAAATAAGAGAAAAGCTCTATGTACATCTGTTAAATTAATCTGAATATCAATAAATAATATCATAGTATAAATACAAATCCCCGGCTGCTTTTTACCTTCTTTCTCTATTTATGTTTTTGCCATTTAAAAACAAAGATTTAAGACAATAGCAAGTCATTTATTTTCTCTGGGTCTCAAGCCTCTTATCTATGAAAAGTTGATCAGTAAAATGCCTTCTATTTTGAAATATTATTATTCTCATTCCTGATGACTCACCTCATTCCTGAAATGATATATACATGAGTACTTCCAGCCTCTGGAAATATTAGACCACAAAACACACATGTGTCAGTGTGAGATAAATAGGAGAGAATATCGAGGCTGTTAAATACATTTAACACAATTAAAATGTTTCTTTGCTATAAGACATAAGCATGCCTTTTGTGTAGTATGGTACCAGCAGAACTAATTTGGCAATCATCCCCATTTCTGGAAACACAATTTAGAGCAAATATTTTAAATGATTTATCATTTTTTGAGATAGGGTAACAGAGTTCTAGACCTGGGATAAATGTGGGAATCGACGACAAAATGATAAAATGAGTGTGGTGAGTGTGTGCAGGACCTATCCATACAGGGGAGGAAGTGAATATTTTCATGAGCCTAAACATGCTTTTGGCTCCAGAAGCAGAATTCATCTCAATGAAAAACATTGTAATGGTCGGTTCCATGTAACAAGTGTAGCGTGTCCTGGCAGGTGGCCTATGGTAACAGTGGTTGCTGATCCAGTTACCACGAGTTTTATTAAATGAAAAGTCCTGCCTAACATGCTTTCACCAGGCCTGCTACGTTAGGAGGGAGTCTCTTAAACAAAGACATTGTTGTTTTAGTATTATCATTTTTGGATTATTGTATCTGCGTATAATATAAGCTGTTCCTAAACTTTAGTAGGCTTTTGCAATTCAATTGAGGTTTGGGAGTTAAATTTCGAAGAGGATGAAGGTCCAAAAATTTCCTAACAGCAGGGAAAACCTCCTTTAGGGATGGAGATATTTGTTTGTAAAATTGGAGTGAAGAAAATAGAAACTGTGCATTTTAGCAAACCTCACCAAGTTTTTAAAATAAGGCCCCTATGCAAAATGTACCCCACCCTTAAGAGCAGGTCCCTGTTAAAATTATATTTATATGTAAGGAAGTAACTTGGATGCATTCATTAAATTGGGGTGCTGCCTGCATAGGCAGAGCTTTTATTAGCAATGCAAATAATATGAAGACATAAAAAGAAACATACATTTTCAATGAAACAGGATGAGAACCAAGAAGCTCTGTCGATAATGAGTCTGAGAAAGGAAGCTGACCCCCGAACTTCGGTCGTTGGAACTGCAGAGGAATTAGCTGTTCAGGGTGATAGTTTCATTGTTCAGTTACTAGACAGACTTGAGAGCTTAATAATGGACCACAGCTTCTATTTATAGAACTTTTAAAACATGGCCATGCCTGAGAGCTCTGGGCTGTTTATCGCACTGCTCTCAGCGCTGACAAGGTCACACAGAATTCCTGTGTGAAAAGAAACTGTAACCTCTAGGTCCAAATTCCTCAGGTTGAAGTGCAGGTTCGCTGGCATGAGAAAGTGATCAAAGGGCAGCCTGGGCACTTTATCTTCCCCAGACCCTCCAGAACCTCCCTTTGAAGGCTTTTTCACCTACATGCAGTTCTGCCCCCCTTCCATGAACGGGGAGGTTGCTCAATTATCTCAACAGCTTCCAGTGGGGTTAAGTGACTTTACCGCTGTGTTCTAAAAGGAAACCAGCCTCTTACAAGTGGCTAAGACACTTACTAACCCATGACCAGGTCACACATAAACTGGCTTGTAAAATTTGCTGAGATTCCTTGCCGCATGCGCTGCTGCTCCACCTCACTGTGAGCCATCAACCGCACTCCGAATGTGTTTTCGTCTCGTAATAATGAACATCTGTGACAGCGTCTTTGCCAAAATAAATAAAATTAGGCAGATGATTCTGTGCGCTTATGCTAAACAATTTTTTAAACAGGTTCAGATCTCTTTCTAAGGGAGTACAAAATGTCTCCATATGCTGGTTCTTGTTTATTTTTGTGTGGGGGAAAGAGAGAAAGATAGGGGAATGAAATGCTATGAAAGAGAGAGAGAGAGAGACAGGCCACAACGGTAGGGAGTCACCAAAAGCTAATTAATACCATTTTAGAAATAATCTTTTTAATTAAGGATGTTTTCAATACAAAACAGGGCCTACTTTCTCTTGAACGGTTTCAATAGACATTGTCCCAAGTGTTTTCATTTCCGTCACTAAGATGAAAGCCAGCCTGTTGTAAAGCAGAACCTGCTGGAAGTGTTTTGTTTCTCCCTGTTATCAGCTTTGCTCCTGGCTCCAGTAAAATCCTGTTATGCTCTGGAAGTGCCGCTTCTCTGGATTTACACGCGCAGAGCAAACTGTACAAACGTACCAAGAAAGGGCAACAAAAGGCTGACGCCTTCCACTGCGTCACGGATGTGAAACAATTAAGACAGAAATGCCGCCTTTTCCAGCATGGTTGAAAACTAATGCGTCTGAATCTCAGAATTACACAAGGTTTCTTTGGTTCCCTTATTCAAGGAGCATCTTTTCCTTATTTCTTCACTTTCAAATTGTCTACGCCCTTTGGTTTCAGAAGCATTTCTCACTGTCAGAATTCGGTTAGAATTTTATTCTCTTACGTAGTCTGTCAAGCATTGCCTTTAATGGGGTCATTTATTTCGCTTACTTTTAACGTAATCACCAATGCATCCCTGAGCTTGTTGAACTCTCCCGTGTAATTTGTCTTTTCTGTCTCCTGTCTATCCCGTGTTAATTTTTCTCTCCTTCCTGTCCTTTGGATTATTCTTATCATTTCCATTTTTTTTCTCTCCTATCAGACCTCTTTTCAGTTCCTGATCCACATATATATTATTGTCGCTGTGTTGGTGCAATCTCTTTAAACCACAAGGCATTCCTAATCATGGCTTTACAAATTAATATTAGTTTAGATCAGCTGTTCTCAAGAGAGGCCGTTTTGCTCCCCAGGGGACAACATGCGGCGATGTCCCGTGACATTATTGGTTGTCGTAACTAGGGGGTTGGGAGAGAGGAGACGCAACCGGCAGCTAAGTCGGGAGAGGCCAAGGACACTGCAGAACATCTTACAGTGAACAGCAGAGAATGTCCAGCTCAAAACGTCGGCGGTGCTGGTGTTGAGAAGCCCTGATTCCGACTCACCCACACTCGCCGTTTTCTGTGCGCTTCATTGTCTTGCTTCTCGTCCTCTCCATCTGAGCTCGCTGTCCTTCCTCCTGGAGAGATTCTCCTCTGCCTGAAGCGAGGGTCTACTCTGAACAAACTCTCTCGCTCACTCTCTTTCTTTCTCTCTCTCTCAGGTTTTATGTAGTCCTTATTTTTGAAATGTATGTTGTAAAGCACGACATCCTAGCATGGAAGTTTTTTCGGGTTACACTGTGGCTGTTAACAAATAAGCTGACGGTCTAGTAGTCACTCTTTGAAAGAAAGAACAATCTTCCTTCTGGTATTTGACATTCTGCTGTGCCAGTAGAACGCATTTCCGTGTGGATTTCTTAATATTTATTCTCCTGGGAATTCACTGAGATTTTGTGGGTGTGTGTATTCGTCACCCCTGGAAAATTCTCAACTATAATGTCTCTGAATTTTGCCCTCATTCTGTTCTCTCCCTGCTCTCCTTATTGAACCCCACTTAGACGTGTGCTGGAACTCACCAACAACCACCGTATCTCTTAACCTCCTCCCCTTCATATCTTCCATCTTCTGAGCTTCGTGTGTCACTTCTTTGGATAATTTCTTCTGACTCGTATCCTAGAGGACCTATCTCTGTAATTGCGCTGTTCTGATTTTCAACCCAACCATTGAGATTTTACTAATCTCATTTAATTTTTTATTTCCAACAAATTCAATTTTGCTTTCTTTTTCAAATCCGCTAACCTACATTTTATATTTCTTATTTCTTTCAGATTTTAAAGCTAGCCTTTAATTTCTTTAAAAGAGTAAGAATAGCTATTACATTATCTGTGATCCCTGTGTTTGAAACCCACCCAGGTCTATTTTTGTCATTTTTTTCCTTTTCGTTTTTATCATGCTGCTTCTTGCTCGTGACACTTTGTTTTATTGTGTGCTTTGTTAATTTGGAAGGATTATTCATTTAAAAATGCTTGAGACTCTAAGGACTAGATAAATTTGCTCTCCTCTGGAAGAGTTAGTTTTGCCGCTGGTGATTCTATGAGTCTGAGAATTTTTTGGTTCAATTTATGGTTTTCGAATCCTGGAAACACTCAATTCCAAACTGAGAGGTGAATCCACACATTTTGTTTTCCACCCTCCTTTGTCCCTCATGGTCAAATCAGAACCAAGAGAGACTTCCCTTTAGTCCATAAGAAGTGGAGGTTCTCTGGGGCTTACTTGAGGCAAAACTTATACTGAGTATGTAACCTTTTGATGACTATCTTAATGATAAAAGGATATCTAATGCATTTCCTACTTTGGTGAGCTGCAGACTTTGATTTTGTTCCCCTCTTTCTTTAAGGCCACCAAATATGGACTCCAAATCTGTGTGGGTGGTCCGTGCTGGTGGGGCAAAAGCAGATTTATTCCATGTACCCTGCTCATATGAGTCCCCATACGTCTGGATTCCTGCTCTCCCTGTAATTTTATCCTAGTACATCCTCACTGACTCATCTGCTATCCAATAATTTTAAAGAGACATTTTAAAAACATGTTTTTCTCTGCATTGCTTGGCTCTTACAAGAGAATATACCCACATAATTAATCAATATCAAAGTAACTTTTAAAAACATGTTGTATATGTAATGTTTAATAAATATCTATAGCTTGCCTATGATTATTAATTTTAAATATTCTGGGATAAAGTCATTACTTGATGGACTAAGATGTTAAGAGTTGAATGGATGACACTTATTATGACTTGAAGTTATTATGACAGTTAAATGACTAAGGAAATTACTATTCACATGAATATATTATAACGTTGTCACAGTCAAAATTTAATTCCTCACTCAATGAGGCCTGTTAATTTCTGTTAGCTTTTGTTGTAGTGATAATAATAGCTCTCATAGAGTCAGTACTTGCCATATGCGGGGAATGTATATTATCTCATTTAATCACCAAACACTAGGAGGCAGATTATTTTTTTAAAAAAGGGTTTGCAGGGGAACAAGGAGGTTAAACAACCTGCTTAAGATCCCATAATCAATAAATGATGAAGACTGGGTTAGCACCCCCATGAGTCTGATTTTCGAGCCCATGCTCTGAAATACATAAAATACGTGCATTTCTCTGTGTTGTCTTCCACACAAGCAACTTTATTCACTTACGAAAAACTGGTAGAGCATGCAATGACAATAACTTTTCATGTCCCTGGAAAGTCTAAGAAATATGAATTCCTATTTTACCTTGCCCCTGGAGAGGCCTTTGGAACAGAGGCAGATCATTCTCTTCAAAATTTAATTACAAACCCAAGGAGACTACTTAATGTCATATTCATAATCTGAAAAATACATCGATTACTAAAGTAAGATCATATTACATTTTACAGTTTTAATATATAAAACATTGCTTATCTAAATTTGTGTCTTATAACTGATTAGCAGAGATTTTATTTTTTAAAATCGTGATTTATATGAAAAAGTTCAGGGCTTCAAACGCATTGCTTTGCAGAAGCATTCTTATCAAGCAGAATTAAACTTCTTTACATAAAGAGAGAACTTTCCGAGTCATCAGTACAATAAAATGACAGTTACATAAGGGAAGCATGGATGGATTGTTATTAATCCTAGCCAGGAAAAAAATAGGGTTAGACATCATGGAAAAGAATAGCAGTTGCAACAATCGTTTTATTTTTTGTTTATAAATACAGCAATCTCCAGAGGATTCTAATTGATTAGAAATCATGTGCATGTGTTAAAAAAATTGATTTTTCCCCAAGAACTTGGCATCTATTAAGAAATGTTTGGTGCTTTAAAGGATAAGAAAAGGGTAAAGGAAGCAGAACACTTCAATCAGATTTTCCAAACCTTTTCCCAAATCCTCAAACACCAAGGTATTTGAATAATTTCCTGCCATTTGGCTGGTGAGTGAATTGAAATTGTTTTGAAATCAATTGTTGTCAACAGACTCATTAATTTATGAGAATTGGTCAACAGTTTCCTTTTTTGAAACATATCAATACAATTAACTAAAAGAAGTTGGATTGGAATCCTGTTGATTGAATTAATTTTCTTTTCCTTGAAACTTTATGGGAGTAAGTAACACGAAATGATGCAGTCAGTCACGTTTTTCCCAGTTGAAATAAATATGAATTTTAAATTTACTTTTTGGAAAACACTACTACAGGAATGTCAAAATTTCTAACGGGTATATTTGTTTTGCCTTCAGTCATAGAACTTTCTCTTAGCCTCATCAACTTCTAGATGGTATATTTATTTTTAAATGAAAATAAGCACTGAAACAAGACTAGGAATAGAAAATCAAACTTTGTCAACAACTGTAACACAGAGAGTCATGTTTCATTTTAGAAAATATAATGCCCAATATTAATGCTCTTCTAGAGAATTAAAACAACACAAACCTGATACATTGAAAAACCATCAACCTCAATGGACAATTCAAATAATCTTAAAGGTGGTTTGATCGTGCCAACAGCTTAGGGGTATGAAGAACATCTAGGTTTACTGCTGTCTTGTTCTTTTTGTTATTATTTTCATTGAAGTTACCAGAAGATTTCATTTCCAGTTAGTAACTGAAAAATGTGTACTTTTATATTAGGTTTTAGTCATGTCTTTGATAGACAGACATAGTAATGTAGTCAAAATCTTCAGTTGTTCACTTGTCTTTACTACAGGTTTTCTTCAAGAGGTATGCAGAGAAACATCCAGACAAATTCATGTGCCTTGCACTGATGTGGCTTTGGTCCTAAGACTCCATGGAACAGGTGAATCATACCCTAAGAAGCCTCCAGGATTCTGTTCCTCCAGACTCACAGTTGTCGTACAGACACACACCTTTGCTTCTTTCCTGTAGGACTGACAACCTCATGTTTATCTATATATGATATAAAGAGACTCATAACTGAAAATCCTAGGAAAACCACTCACATAAAGAAGTGTTTCTTTATTCTACAGCTACAGCAGCTAGTTCAAACTGTCCCTAGCTAACTACTTTTCAACTGACCTACCCCATTCCTGCTAAGAATCATAGGAAATGCCCCATGATTCTCACACTGAGCAATGCCCTCACTATCTTCACAGCCATTTTTGAGAGGCTTCTCTCAACATTAAATTCCACCTTCGTCTTTCAAAACCATCACTTTTATGTCTGTCAAACAAGCACACTTCTATAACTCCGCATATAGGAAAGACTAATGAGGACCAGCAAAGACTGAAATATTAAATCTGCCAGCTCAAAAAAGAGAAAGAAGCCAACAGAAGTTGTTGGCAAGCGGGGAGAGACAAGAGGCTCAGGGGAAAGTTCTCTTTTAAACTCTTTGAGTGGACATTCTAGAAAGATGAACAGAAAGCCACCAGACATTCAGAATGTAAACCAAGAGATACTTAAGAAATGGAAATGTGATTTTAAAAAAATTCTAATACATTCTCCATTATCCTCATTCAGGGGTACAGAATGCTGATAATTCATGCTATTTCTTTGTTAACATTTTTTATTGTTGTTCACGTACGGTTTTCTGTCTTTTTCCATGCCGTTTCACAGAGGGCGGTCTCAAAAGCCTGACTGACAAAGAGGCACATAGAAAATGCTTGCTTGAATGCCACTTCTCCAGTTCAGTTTTTTCAGGATTCTAAGTTGTTATTTACACCAAGGACATACCTGCACCTGAAGAATCTCTTTCACTGAGTGCTTTTTTTCCACCTTTATCAACAGAACTCTACAGAGAGTTGTCTGTGCGTTTGCTCGAGTGAAGACATAACACACTGCATTATCAGGCCGTCTCCATGTGTGAAGCCAAGATGGGAAATGATTTTAGACTGCAGTGCTCAGAACCAAAGGCCCTAACATAACTGAAAATATTGCCTTTTAATGAGAAAAACCGTAGCCAAGTTTGAGTCTACTTTGACCCAGAAGATGATGACTAACGAAGAGATGTAGGAGTTGGGGAACTTTGGAGACCTTTCCAAATGCAGTTTCAGTGACATTAGAGGAGTGAGAGAGAGGAAACCATTGGAAAAGTAAATACAGAATACACTTAGAGAAGTTTCATGCTAAGAAAAAGACCAGGGTTTTACAGAAAAGATAGTAAGAAGACAAAAGGACTTCCATTGTACAAGTAGTGAAAGAGGAAGTCTATGGGAAGACGGGTTGAAAATGCAAGAAAGGCGTGTTGGGATAGTGGAGAGAGTTAACCAATAGCACTTTTATCATCTTCAGTAAGAATCAATTGTGAGGTAGATATAGGAAAAACTCAATTCCTTTATGAGGGCAAATGCCTAGTGGGCAACGTAGGCTTCACTGTGGGGGAATGTAGGTTTGCTGGCACAGCTGTCGCTGCAGGCCCTCCCCTCCAAGCCAAGCCCCACAGTGCAGAACACAGAGCAGAACAAACACTGGTTCCTGTGAACAAGCTGGGGCCCTGTCGGAAGGGGGCGAGTCTATCATCATAGTTGCTTTTCCCAGTCCACCAGTCAGCTACCTCACTCTTCTTTTGAGAAAATGAGGAGAGTGAGGGATGTGAAAAGAGATCATGTGGAAACAAGAAAAATGGTGAGTTGGTGACCCCATATCAAGAAAGAGTGCAGGAGAGGGAAAGGATGGGCATGAGGGAGACAGCCTAGTTGACTGTGTATGTAATTCTAAAGTAGGCTACTCCTAGACATTAGGTTATGGGATTTGTTACTTGTTTTGTTTTTTTTTTTTTCACCTCTTAAAGAACTTTTCTACGTTTGCGGGGACTCATCCTTTGTTTTGAGTCATAAATAATTAATTAATTGTTTAACGTTACTGTAAAGAAGAACAATGAGGGGAAATGGTCAATTCATTTCTTGTTTCATGTAAGTAGACTGACATCCTCATGGAGACTTGATATCAGTATATCTGAGTTGTTATTAACCAGGATTTGAAAATGGTCTTTGATAGAGGCAACGGTTTGGTAATCAATTCAATGTGAAAATTTAGTAGCTGATAACCAGGAACATATTATAGACCAAGCAATTCATTAAAGATTTGCACACATAAACGCACATAAGTTATGCCTCAATTAATAAAAACTGTTAGGAGATACTGTAGAAGATATTATCGAGGGAGGCATTTGAGAAAGAACATATTCATCCTGATTAGACATGAGTTCAACTCCACAGTTTGAACTGATGAGTATCTTCAGTTAAAGGCAATGAGGAGCAGTGATATTTCCTGCTGCCATAATTATCCATATAGGAGCTCCTCGGATAGTTCAAACTTTAAATATAAAGTAAGAAGGCCTACTTTACGCTTCATAAGAAATTGTACAAAGGTCGGCTCACACTGTTTATTATAGTTAAAAATGAAATTGTAAACATGCTTTATTGTGAATTATTATATAAACATCCACTGATTTGCTGACATGTATGAACCTACAGTTAAATTTAATACATCTACATAGTAAGGACTGATGTCAATTTATTTTATAATTAAAATAAAAGCAACTTAAAACTTATAATCAATTAAACAGTAATATTTTATTAAACATATTCTCATTCTAAATCCTGTGAGAAATAAAAAATCTAATGTAAATAAGAAGGCAACCTCTTTCTTATTTATTTATTTATTCATTTTGTATGTAAACATGTATTTATCATTAAATATATAAAACATCTATTTTTTATTGAGGACTTTCACTAAGGACTTAGTTATGTGCTAAGGCATGCACAAAGTTCCAGGATTCAACAGTAAGATAAAGATTATAACCTCAAGGGTTCACAGTGAAAACACAGATACAGACACATATAAATATAATGCAATGTTAAAAGTCAGTCAGAGTTATGTACTTATGGAGAAAGTACCAGCGTCAATGAAACACAGGTCTGGCCAAGGAAATTAACAATAGTTATGGCCAGAAAAGTGAAATTTATGTCAACTTTGAAACAAAATTAAATGTTAATTCCTATAAAACTTGTAATTCATGGTAACTAAAGCTTCAATGTCTTACCTTTTACATTGGCCATTATCATTCACTGCAGAGTCTCTATATGTCTGTTTATGTCTGTGGACATGAAATTTCCCAAATAACTGCCTGACCATGGTCCCAGGCTCAAAGGGCCTCTTCACAGAGTCCCAGGGGGCACAGTGATGCCCCCCAGTTGTGCGAGGACTTGACAGCTCTCGGGCACCCTGTCTCCCAGACACAAACCAGACCCTGCACCATCTGCTTTGCTTCACGCTGATCACTCACTTTTTAGGTTAGATAACATCCACAGAAACTATAAACAGATCATATATTACATGATAATTATCCTTCCTTAAAGATACCAAAAAAGAAATCCATTATTTCACTTACTCCCAAACATTTGAAATTCAAAAGATTAGCAATGTTTGTCCAGCTACTAAGTAACTATTAGAACAGAAATTTTGAACATTCACTTATGAAAGTGTCTTTGTGTGTAACACAGTATTAAACATGCCTCGAGTCAGCAAAGATGAATACAGTTTCAAAACATGCATTAGACTACCCGCAGACGCCTTGCAGAAAAGGTCAGAATATACAGCACCCTAGAAGGGCTTCTACTGCGTCATTATCTTGGCTCCTCTGATTACAATATGACAGTGTATCTCAAAAGGTGACTTTTATGATGTAAATGTAGAGAAAACAGATCAACGATCTATTTGCCAAAAAAAAAAAGTATTTTAAGAAGAAAGATACCCTCAAGCATAGAACTCTCACAGTAAATATTTGAGGTTTTACCGCCCGTTCATTTGGGGATGATTGTGAGATAACTAGGGTGATTTGCTACCTTATCTAATTTCCCTCCTGGTTCTAACTTCAAAGGTGTCTCGGGCCTTGATCGTAAAACACAGAGTGAAAGGCGGTGTTTATAAAATGATGCTGCTGCCCTCTCCTTTTCTAAAGATATCTTCAATCTTCTCTTTCTTACGCTTTTTAGGGGCACTTCTACCCACAATCACGTAAGTGCTGTGAAAGATCCTGTAACAAAAATTACTAAAAGCAAGCTCCTCATTTGAGGGCACCAAATACACTTTATTCAACTTCTAGTCTCCAGGCCTAACAGAGAACTTGGACTTAATTGGTTTACTGACAATAATTAATAGACTAATTATGATTATATAATAAGTTTGTTGACCATCCCCAGAATTAGGAGTTTATAATTCCCTGGAATAATTCATTCATAATCATAGGACACAGGGAGCTCCTGCATTAAAAAGATAAACCATCCCTACATATTCCACTCTTTTCTCTCCAGTTACAACTCTAGGGCTTTAACTTTCTTTATAGTCAAATTTCTGAAAAGATTTGTCTATAACTTCTGTATGGAGTATGGTGTCTTAGTTTTCCTCCCCGCTGGCCATTTTTTATCAGTCTCTTTTAACATCCTCCTATCTTCCTGATTCTTTAACTCATGAATCTAAACAGTCTCTCCTTTCCACTCTAAACTCTCTGTTGTCAATTGCACCTGTGTGCAAATCTGTAGCAATAACCTTGACAGATAATTTCTTAATTAATAGCTCCATTCTATGAGTTCTACCACTTAATAGCTCCCAAATACATAGAAAACAGGCTGACAGTGACCAGAGAGGAGAGGGGAGGGAATTTCAGGGGAAAAGGGGAAGGGGTCACAGGAACAAGTATAAAGGACACATAGACAAAAACTAAGGGGGTTGGAAATGGGAGG
>PVKM010037151.1:0-14585 GCA_004027735.1 Carollia perspicillata | reverse complement strand
AGCTCAAGTTCCAAGACTGAGATTTCACCGGAGCTTTTCCAAGTTCCTTCATTCCTTTGCCAAGGAGCCAGGGAAGGGCCGGTCTGCAGGTCTCACGAACACATGTTGCCTTTGCGATTCTGCAGTTCAGCTTCTTTCTTCGGTGTGGATTGTCGCCGAGCCCTTGGGTTCCCGAGCCTGACGGTTTTAGCATAATTCTCACCCGCTTTTCAAAGTGATGGTTCAGAAGCATTTCTTGCTCTTTTGGAATCTCTAGCATTAGATGACGGTCTCTGCCTTCCAGCAGGTGACTTAGATTTATTTCATCTTGTCCTGGCTTTTGGGCATGGTGTGGCCCAGGTGGGGAGAGAATCAGAACAGCCTGTGGCTCCAGGCTGGGGCTTCGGATTTTTTCATGGAGTTCCTTCTAACCAGACATCAATGGGAAAGAATCCCAGAGCCGGGAGGCAGGTTTGTTTTTATTTTTACAACAACTCTGTTGAGATACAATTCACATACCATAAAATCCATCCTTTTAAAGTGTACAGTTAGTGGTTTTTGGTGTAGTCCCAAGATTGGACAATCATCAGCACTGAGTAACTCCAGAACATTTTCATCACAGGAGAAGCCCTGGGAAGCCCTAGACTCTTTAGCAGTTGCTCCCCACTTTCCCACTACTCCACTTCGTCCAGACCCAAACAACTGCTAATTATTTTTTATCTCTGTAGATTTGCCTGTATTGGACATTTAATTGGACTCACACAAGTATGTGGTCTTCTGTGGCTGCCTTCTTTCACTTAGAATAATGCTTTCAAGATCCATCCGTGTTGTAGCATGTGTTTCGTTCCTTTTTATGGCCCAACATTGTTCCCATTGCATGGATGGACCACATTTTATTTATTTATCCCTCAGTTGATTCAGCATTGGGGTTGCTTCTGCCTTTTGACTGTTATAATAATGGTGCTGAGGGCATCCATGTGCAAGTTTTCGTGTGGGCACATGTTTTCATTTCTCTTGGGTGTACACCTAGGAGTGGAATTGCTCAGTCGTACAGTAACTGTAACCTTGTGAGAAAATGCCAAGCTTTTTTCCAAAGTAGCTGCACTGTTTAAAAATCCTACCAATTATGTATATAAAAATGCCAGTTTCTCCACATCTTTGCCAACACTTGTTGTTGTCTTTGATGTTAGCCAGTTTAGTGCGTGTGAAGTGGTAGGTATCTTGCTGAGGTTTTGTTTGTGATTCGTGTCAAGTACTGGCCAATAATCCGGACAGGGTAGGGCCTCTGTGTGTAACTGCCTCTGAAAAAAACACATATCTGATTTTTTTTAACTCCTAATGTTGAGGAGCTGTGCAAAAAGGAGACGGTTCGGAGATCAAGAAAGGTAGTAAGAGCCTGACCTTTCCTTGTACAGGATCGGGGGCCGTCGCCATCGGAGAAGCTCATGAGAACATCACTCTGCCCTGCGGAGACATCGCGGGAACGACGGGCCTCGTGACCTGGTACCGGAACGACTCGGAGCCCGTCTTCCTCCTCTCCTCCAACTCCAGCCTCCCACCAGCCGACCCACGCTTCTCTCTGGCAAATGCCAGCTCCCTGCACATCGAGGCGCTGAGCCTGCAGGATGAGGGGAACTACACCTGCTGGGAGGTCCTGAATGAGACTCGGTGGTTCCAAGTGTGGCTGCAAGTGGCCAGTAAGTGGGCTGGGAGGGCACCGGACTGGCTGGTGGGGTGCTCAGAACATGATGAGGCAGGAGGAGCACTTTGGAGCCAGTGGCCTGGGTTTCATTCTGGGCCCGGCCACCTGTACACCAAGTGACCTCTCGCACCTGTATTTCCTCATCAGTAAAATGCCGATAAAAAGAATTCTTGCCTCATAGAATTGCTGTGATGAATAGATACCAGGTGACCTATATAAAGTGCTATAAGTAGCTCTCGGCATAGTAGTTAGCTGTTACTTTTAGCTTGTTTTTAATATCATTTTGCTGTTAATATCATCTTATGCAACAAAGTCAAGAGTATAACGTAATGGAGTCAGACTGCCCGAGTTCCAATCTTAAGGCTGTCCTTTAGTTCTGTATCGTTTTGAGTAAGTAACTTAATATCTCTGAGCCTTGGTTTTTCTTACATATTAACTGGGGTTAATACATTGCACACCCTACTGGGTAGGTGCTCTTACGTTACCGTGCACAGTACGGGCTCGGCACGAGCTGCTATAACTGCTGTGCTTTCCAGTCATACAGTGTCCGTGGCTATGTCTGAATTCAGAGCATGTTGTTGGCAGACTGCTGCTTGTGGGCCATATCCAGTCTGCTGTCTACTTTTGTAGGGCCTGCAAACTAACTCCTATTTTTTTACGTTTTTAAATGGTTGGGAAAAAAATCAAAAGAAGAATAATGTTTGTGACATGCAAAACATTGTATGAAATTCAGATTTCAGTGCCCATAAAGAAGGTTTTGTTGGAACACAGCTATACTTGTCCATGTTAATCTCTGATTCCCGTTGGTGCTACAACAGACGGTGTGGCCCGCAAAGCCTAAAATGTTTATTCTCCGTCCCTCCACAGAAAAAGTTCGCTGGCCACTTGTTTAGCGGGATATCCACGTTCTATATCTAAGCTGTGTAGTTGAGTACAAATACCCACGTGGTCACTTCGCTGCTCCCTAGTTTCCTCATCTGTAAAATAAAGAATGTGCTCATTCTTTTATTCAGCACATACATACTGAGAGCCCGACGCTGGGTGCTGTTCTAGGCACTGGGCCACAGGACAAGCAAGGTCCCCATCCGCAGGAGCCGATCTCCTAGTTGGGGGCAGACAGATAGTAGCAAAGAAACAGGTGCATCATGCAGTGCCAGGGTGACAAGTGCTATGCAGGGAATGGAGGGGGGGTGACATGATTCTCTGAAGTGGGGAGGGGGTTGGAGAGGAGTTTTGGGGAGTGACATTTAAGTAGGAGCCAGTCATACAAAGATAAAGAACACAATCCAGGCAGCAATTCAACTAGTGCAAGACGGGTTGAGCGTGGTGCATTCCCAGACAGGGATAAGGCTGGCGAGATGGGAACACAGTGAGAGCCTGGATGTGCGTGATTTGGGGCGCAGGGTAGAACCCGTGATACAGCTGAGTCTTAACCCCTGATATCTACGAATGTTGCGTTACTTCAAAATGGAGCCTTTGCAGATGAAATCAAGTTAAGATGAGGTCATTAGGGCACACCCTAATTAAAATGGACTAGCATCTTTCTAAGAAGAGGAAAGTGCGTGGGAAGACAGGGACGCAGGGAGAACGTGATGTAACTGCAGAGGCAGAGAGTGGAGTGATGCAGCTTCAAGCAGAGGAATGCCAAGGATTATGAGCCAATACCAGCCGTGAGGGAAGAGGCAAGGAGGGATTCTCTTTGGAGGGAGTACATCCCTCCTGACACCGAGATTTTGGACTTCCAGCCTCCAGAGCTGTTAGAGAATCAGTTTCTGTTGTTTGAAGCCATCTTGTTTTTTTGTACTTTGTGAGGAAGTGGAGTTTTATTCTGGCTGTGAGAGATACTTCTGGAGCTTTTAAGTCAGCAAAGGTATAGTATCGTTTGAGTTACATGTGGAGAATGTGGGTCCATGGTCTAGAGAAGGACTGATAAAACAAAAACAAGGAAGCCAGTTAAAGGTGCAAGGTGTTGGGGGCCAGAAACTGGGTGGCAGCAGCGGCCTGGGTGAAAACGCACAGGCTCAGAAAATATTTTTTCTTGCTGAAGGTAGACCAGCAAGACTTCCTGGTGGATTAGAAGTGGAGAATGAAGGAAGGGGCACTTTGAGGACACATCTCGATTTTTGGATGGTCTGTCAGGTTTCCGCTGACTCTTAAGGCTTATGGAATTTGGGAGGCCAGTGCTTCTGTGTCTGGAGGTGCCATAGATTTGCCCAGTGGCCAGGAATGAATGTGGGTATATAAAAAATGTCACCCATCTATTTGGTTACACAGTGAGCCTAGGGGCAAGTGCTGGCGACCCTCACTCCAGCTGTCAGGCAGGAGTTAATAATTCCCTCATGTTTGTCTTGTCAATAAATATTTTCTCTTTGACCCAAAGAAATAAGGTGACCTTCAAATTTTTTGTTTTTTTTTAAAATCACTGTCTCCAGTTTATGATGGGTTTATCTGACTCTTACTGTATTAATCATTGACTAACTTTATTGGGGATGGATTAGCTTCACGATTGCTCTGCAGGGAGATAAATGCAGTGCATTATGATGAAAGCGAACTACATGAAAAAAAAAGTCACTAAACTGAAGTGGCACTTTGGGCTCCCCGAGTGACTGTGGTGTGGTTTGTGTTACGGAAACTTCTTCGTCTGGAAACCTAGGGGGTCCGTGATTGGTGTAGGGCTTGCTGGGGAAAACACGATGCGGACCGTCTTCATCAGTTCGGGCTGCTACAACAATAGCATGGGTGGGGAGGCTCACACAGCAAACACTTACTTCTCGCAGCTCTGCAGGCTGGTGCTGAGAGACGCACTGCACACTGAGGGTCCGCTCCCTGGTTCGCATTGTGTGTTCACATGGCAGAGAGCAGCGAGAGAGGAGGCAGGCTCTCTGGGATCCGCTCCTAGGAGGGCACTCATCCCACTCAGGAGGCTTCTAGTCTCATGACCTAATCACCTCCCAACGGCCCCACCTCCACATACCATCATATTGGGGATTAAGTTGCAAAATGAACTTTTCGGGGGGTGGGATGTAAACTCCGTCCATAGCACAGATGTCCTCTGTTTCACATACACCAGAGCCCTCTGGAATCTCGGGCCATGCTCCCATTCTAGGAGAACCCTGGTAAACCTCAGCCTCCTCTGGGCATCAGGGAGCCCCTTCCTGCTTCTCAGAGAGTGGTCTGAAGGGAGACCTGGGCATCCCAGGTTGGCACTCGGCCTTCATTTCGGCACAGGACATTTGGGCATATGGATGCGGTTTGATCTGACCACTGTTTCTGGGAGATGGTGGTATTGCTGAGTGGCTGAGGACGCACATGCAGGTCCCGCTGCCTGGGCGAGGCTCCTGTCTGAGTCGTTCTGGCTGTCGTCTTTTTTACCTTGGGGAATTCACTCGAATCCTTCCAACCCTAATTTTATCGTGTGTGAAACCAGGTAATGGTGGAACGTAGGCACAGATTCACGGCGCTCACAGACCTAGACACAGGATGCATTTGGTCCATGTTACCTTGACCAACTGGTTAAGCAGGTGATGGAATTCCTGTGGGAAAAGTGCATCTCAGGTTCCCAGCAGTCAGTTAATATCTGAGCTTTTCGAACAGGACTTGCTGTGGGTCAGGAACTCTGCGTGCTCAGGCCTTGTTTGTCCAGCCTTGTCCCTGATGAGGCTGATAACTTAGTCTCTCAAGGAGAACAGTTTGGAAACATTCTAACATGGCCTTGGAAGATAGGGAAAGAATTTTTGAGATGTGACCAGTCGTTATCTGTACGTGACTTTGACTGTGTGAAAGGACAGAGAAGCTGTATCAACACGAAGCCAGCTGTGTGAGGGCCAGTAGCTTTTCCCTCCTTATGACTTGGACCTCTGCTTGTTAATCAGAGCATTTGGCGCCCCTGCCTTCTAGGGGGTCTGCGGCGATTCAACCTGCCTGGAATGGGCGCCATGATGTGATTTTGTTATTCGTCTCAAGACAAAAAGACTGCACTAATGCTAGTTAATTTAATGGTGCCTTCCGATCGGGACTGCCTGTCCTGAGAGCACAGAAACCCCAGAGTCCCGAGCAGTTCCAGGCTGCCGAGACTGTTTATTTCACTGATTTATCCATCTTCACCTGCCTCCAAATTGGGAAGGGTATAAGGTTAGAATGGCTATGTGTTCGCCTGCAGAAAGGTTGGAGGAGTGGGGAAGGCAGCGCAGACCCTAACACATTCTAATAGACTTTGGGCTTCTTCTGAGATACCGTCTCTTCTGCTTTGGAGAGCTGAGTGATCTCCCTGGAGGTCTGCCCTGGAAAGACCGAGGTCATGGTACACGCAGCCCGACGCTCTGTGTCTGTTTTTCTCAGGCTAAGCAGGTGTTGAGGGAGCATTGGAGCCTGTTGATACAAGAGTCCAAATTCCAGAGCCCCTTTGGATTTAGTTGTGGTTTAGGGGAAAGGGGCGCCCCTATCTATCCCACGATGGGGCTGCCACTCCAGACTTACAGGCGACAGAGTCTCAGGAAAGTCCCGTGGTTCTCTGAGTAATGGGCCTCATCCGATTTATTTATACTCATTCTCTGTTGGCAGTGGCAATGCTGGGCCTCATCACCACCTGAGGTCCTGAACTAAATGAACTAAACTAGTGTGCCTGGGGCACACTAAAGAGACAGCGTTGACCGCCATCAGCAGATGGATGGTCCTTGCCCAGAGATGGTTGATTTGAGTCTTGCCAAGCTCGTCAGAAGCAGAGATGGGTGCTTATATTGGGCAGAGGGCCTCTGGGCTCCCACTTTTTTGCACAGGATTGGTGTTCACTAGGGAGATCAGGAGGCAGTGGGGTCGTTGTACTTGCATCTCTGTTCAGTCATTCAAAGAGACGTCACAACAGTCTCTGTAAGTTTTCCCAAGGATTTTTATCCTACTGTAGAACTATGAATACGAATAGCAGAGACGACCCCGTATATTCTTAGGTTATTTTCAAATAAAAATGCTAGCAGGCAGAGTGATGTCTGATGGCAACTTTTCCTATTGGCGAGGAACCCATGACCCTGAGATGGGAGTCCCCCTTTAGTGGGTCCCTGAGATGTAAACGAGCCCTGTGAGACCCGTAGTGATGGGGAAAGGGAAGAAGTGGGTTCCTGTGTCAAGAGCGACATCGGAAAAGAGGAAGACAGGAGTAGCGTTAGACTGTTCTAGAATAAGAGTCAAACTTTTTCTGTAGAGAGCCAGATGGTAAATATTTTAGACAGGTAAAATTGAGGGTGTTGTATACAGGGGTGGGCAAAAGTAGGTTCACAGTTGTTTGTATGGGAAAATATGTAATATAAGATGTAAGAATAATTATACAAAAAGAAACTCTGTGTTTCGCGTACTCAGAACTATAAACCTACTTTTGCCCGCCCCTATGAGTACGCATATAAAAAAAAAAGAAAACCAGTCTACACATCGTATTTACTGACAAAATTCAAAATGTAATAATAATTGAGTATTTTTTTTGTAGTAGAGGCCTACTAATGAGAACAAGGGAATTCTGTTTGGGGGAGATAACATTTCACGTACGTGGGGTTCCGAGTTAGTGCTCCCTCTCATCAGATCAATTACAGATGTCCACCTGGGAAAACCCTTCTCCGCTTGCGGGCTGTGCAGAAACAGATAGCGGGCCGTCGTCCGCCATTGCTCGTTCCAGAACCAGGCTGCAGGTACACTGCTGGTGATGGTATCACGTAATGTGTGTAGACTGTTGACCACATGTCAAACACCAGGCTGAGTGTTCTGCCTTTATTACCTTGTGGGATCCTCCAAAAAACCCAGAGGTAGAAGTTATTCACCGTTCTTGTCATTCCATAAAAGTGACAAGAAAGTGAGAATTAGAGGGGCAGGCCCTTGCCCCAGGTTGTCCCTTTGTAAGCTGCAGGAGGACCTACGCTGGGGTCTGCCTGGATTCGGAGCACAGAGCTCGTAACCGCTAGACTGAGGCGTCCATCCCAAAGGGTCAAGAACTGAAACTGGCAGTGACCATGGTCGTGATAAGATGCTGAACTGTTGTAACAACTCTGTATTTTTATTTCTTTGCTGTTTTACTTTTGTTTCCTCCCCCATCTGTCTCTCTGAATGATTGCCCCTATCACCCAGTAAGCAAAAAGTGCTGGAAGTTCCTATTTAGGAATATCAAGGATGCGGAGAGAGGTGAGAGGGAAGGTCTCCTTCTTGGTAGTGAGTCAGAGGAGGGGAAGAACCCCAGAGAATCAAGGAGGTGGTGTCGGCTTTAATTGGGAAGCAGACTCCCCCAAGCAGCTGATAGATGAGCTGTAACCTTTAAACACATCATTCAGGAGGGAGGCCCTTCAGGTCCTTTAATTTGATTTTTCGTCTTAACCCTTCTGCTCGCCTCCTTCTCATCTATTCCCTGCATCCAACTTCATTTCTTGCTGAGAATTGTGCTGGTCAAAAGCCCCTCCCAGCCAGTTTCTGGGGGTCCACACCGTCCATGCCAGGCCCCAGTAGCCCTCCAGACCACCATTTGGAAGACCCTGGCTGTCCAATCTCACGTATTACCTTTACTGGCCCAGGCGTGGCTGTCAGTACTGTGGTGTCACCCTGTGCTTAATTGGGTGCCTGCCAACTGTGGGCACGCCCTCAGACTTGCTGGTCCACATACCTAACCAGCTGGCCAGCAGCAGTGAATGAGACAGTTGGGAGCACCTCCCAAACCACAGTATAACTTTTTCTCCAGACCTGCTGTGGGAAGTGACATGATTCTAACAGACCGCTGAGACTATTAGGAGCCAGCCCCGACTTGACAAGCATATTGCCAAGACTCTTGTCGTTAGAAACCCACAACAGCTTCAGATACAAGTGAAGTAGGTGGTGTACTTGGAGGGGCTTTGGAAAAACCTTCACTTCCCCTCATTAACTTTTCCCAGCGGCCTATTTCTGCTCAGAATTCTTCAGTCACAGACTCAGTCCTTGGGCAAGCATTGGCCTTCCTGGATTCTTCTTCAGAGGAAGCCTCTCGGAGAGGTTACACGCTCAACTTTAGACTTCAGTATAAATGGGTGTTAGATACATTCTTTTCATTCAGGTGGGCGTGGCATCTCTGTCGCACTGGGAACCAGCAGCGGGAGGGCATTTCTGGGGATGAGAAAGAAGTTCAGAGAGGCAAGGGGAATGAAGGTAAGACCTAGCCTTTATCAAGTGCTTTCAACAAGCAGGCATTGTTCTGGGTACTGCACTGTACTAACTCATTCCATCGTCACCGCAACCCCAGGAGTGGGTTCTAGTTTTTTTCCCATTTCACAGATGAGGAAGTGGAGGCCGAGAGAGGTTAAGTAATTTGCCCTCGTCTTTCAACATGAAATTGTGCTGGGGGTTCTGTGAGAGTGCTTTCTAGGAGAACTCACAGGACTCAGCGTGTAATAAGAGTACGGCAGAGGTACACAGAGCAAAATCAGCAAAGGGAAAAGGCCATGGGGTTGAGCCCAGGGAACACCAGGAACAAGCTTCCTAGAGCGCTTTCCCAGGAGAGACACATGGACATGCTTAATTCATCTAGCAATAAGTTGTGGGAACGTGTGTAAAATGTTATGTACCAGGAGGCATCAGAGAGACTCAGTTCAGCACAGGTTTTTATGGGGGGCTGGTCACACTGGTCCTCTGCCGAGCATGTACCAAAATTCTAGACTCTCAGAAGGAAAGCAGGAGCTTGGCATAAACCACACTGTCTGTACAGACAGTTCAGGCACGCTGAGCCCCACTCCTATCAGTTCTGGGAGTGGTGGGAACCCTCTGGAAATCCAAGTTCCCAGTCACCAGTCAAGGCCAACCTTGCAAGCTGGTCCTTCGAAGGAAAGGCCTGCTGTGTTAACTCTTTAATGGATAGACACCATTTCCATCACCAGCCTTTTTGAAAAGGAGCGATTTGCCTTCTCTTTTTTCTGTAAGGATTGATCCCTGTGAGTAATCAGACGTAATCACTCAGGATTAAATGAGAGAATGTGTAAGGGTACTTAGAGTAGCATTTGTCATAGAGTAAGTCTTTGATAGATCTCATCATCTTTACTGACTGCTTCCTGATCATTTATGGACTGTTAGAGCTGGGAAGGGGCTCAGATGAACCCAAGCCTTTCCCATCCCCTCTGTCATTCCCAGGTGGCCCCTACGAGGTCGAAGTCAACATCTCCACCACCGGCACACTCCCCAACGGCACCCGCTATGCAGCCAAGGGCTCCCAGGTGGACTTCAGCTGCGCCAGCAGCTCCAGGCCTCCGCCCACGGTTGAGTGGTGGTTCCGGGCCCCGGATGCCAGGACGGAGCCCTTCGGAAACAACCTGACGGTCAGCTGCTTCACGCTGCTACTGATGTCGCAAAACCTCCAAGGGAACTACACCTGTTTGGCCATGAACATGCTTAGCAGGAGACATCGAAAGGTGACCACCGAGCTCCTGGTCTACTGTGCGTAAGAAGCACTCCCCTCCCCCACTTCCTCACCTTGTCCCTTTGTGAGCTTGTGTGTCGTGCCCCTTTTGTCTACAAAGGCTTGTTCGCTTTATGGGTCCGGACATGCTCCTGCAGCTCCCTCAACTCATGTGCACACCCAGGGCTGCGTGTCAGAGAGGGAGTCGCCGCTTCTAGAAGGTTGCTGTCTGTAAGGTGCAGGAGAGGCACTGGGAGCCACAGGCAGAAACTGATGCCTCGCTTAGTGCTTTCTCTTTTTAAAAAGATTGAAGTGAAAGTACATAGCACAACATTAGCCATTATAAAATGTGAAACTCTGGCATTTAGCGCATGGACGGTGTTGTGCGACCATCACCTCTGTGTAATTCCGGAACAGTTTTATCGCCCCAAACGGAAGTCCCGTATCCATTAAGCCGTCCCCCCCAAGCCCCGTCCCTCCGCGTTCTGTTTCTATGCATTTCTGTGCATTTGCCCATTTTGGATATTTTGTATAAATGGAATCACACAGTATGTGCCCTGTTGTGACTGGCTGCTTTCACTTCGCATCATGTTGACAAGGTTCGCCCACGCTGTAGTGTGAGTCATACTTCATTTCTTTTTGTGTCTGAATAATATTCCATTGTGTGGAGGGACCGCCAGTTGTGAATTCATTCATCTGTCCTCATGCATTCACTTCGTGAACCCTGGGCCCTCTAGCACGGTTAGGAACCAGGAGGTCATGAACCTTTATTTTGGGGGTGAAGACACAACCACCAAATGCACCTATATGCGAGTTTCTGGGACAGAAACAACGGTAGAGAAGCAGAGTGCACTCGAACGCCGTGCTGAGGAACGGGAGCATCAGAACAAGTCAGCGGGCTGGCTGAGGACACAGTACTGACGCGTGCATTATTCAGAGCCCGTGCAGGTCTCTATCACACATGACCTTTATGTAGAGAAACTCATACCTGCTTGTTGTGGGAAGCACAGATGAGTGTAAAGATGCGAAGAATCACTTGTACTCTAACCATCATTTTGGTATATTTCCAGTAAGTTTTCTTGTAGACGCCACATACGTACCCATTAATGTAAGATCCAAATTTATTTCTATGTGTGTGTATTACGAAAGATATATGATAATACACATATATAATATAACCTACATGTATAATAGATGTACATTTACATATAATTATTAGCACATGTATTACATTGGATTTATTGGTTTGTAACTTGTTAAAATTTTGTGTGTTGCCCTGGCTGGTGTGACTCAGTGAATTGAATGCTGGCCTGTGAACCAAAGGGTTGCCGGTTCGATTCCCAGTCAGGGGACATGTCTGAGTTGCAGGCCAGGTCCCAGTGGAGGGTGAGTGAGAGGCAACCCCACTTTGATGTTTCTCTCTCTCTCTTTCTCCCTCCCTTCCCCTCTCTCTAAAAAATAAATAAGTAAAGTCTTTAAAAAAGAATTTAAAAAGTACAAATAAATACAATTTTGTATATTTTTAGTAATACATGGATATAGTGAAAGGGAAATACACGTGAGAGTAATACCCGTGGGAGAGAGTAAGCTCCACCTGTAATGCCCTCTAGGGATCAGAACTGCCCAGTAGGACTTTCTGTGTTGATGGAAATGCCCTGTTCTGTGTAGTCGAATACAGTAACCGCTGACCACATGTGGTTACTGAGCACCTGAAATGTGGGTAGTGGGCTGTAGGAACTAAATCAGCCATTTTATTTTATTTTATCGACTTATACTTAAGTAGCCACCCACAGTTAGTGAGAAATAGAAAGGTAAATCAGGCCCGTGCCCTCGGAGACCGAACACCCTGCAGAGGAAGCCTGCCTGTTGTCAGGTGCTAATCTGTGCTGGGAGCTATTTCGAGGTACAGGCCCCGGGTGGAGGTTTCTCTGATCTCCTGGTTCTGCAGTCTTTAGGGTCTGCCATTAAGTGCTCATTGTCCTCTGGTGTTTTGCAGCGCCCCCTTCGTCCGACCTTGAGTGCTGGGCAGAGATGTCACCAGGATTGTCCACGCTGCAGCTCACCTGTCGCTGGGATGGGGGATACCCAGACCCTCACTTCCTGTGGACAGAAGAGCCAGGAGGTGTGGTTGTGGGGACGTCAGAGTTGGGAGTGGAGACGCTGAACCGGTCCCGGCTGTCAGATGGCAAGAAGTTCAAGTGTGTTGGGAGCCACATAGTGGGGCCGGAGTCGGGAGCCAGCTGTGTGATTCAGATCCGTGAGTCTGTCTTGCCTTGTCCTGGGCTTGGGGTCCACTCACTGTCTTCGGGGAGAGCCATTTGAAAGAAGGTCTGGGAAAGAAATGTAAGGATGTCGGAGTGAACCAGAGTCCTTCCCTTTCTTCCATTCTTTTGCTTTATGCTGCCTTCCTTTCAAACTTTGGAGATACTGAACCAAGCTGCTTGGTCCTAATCCTTCAGTGAGTTTTCCTAAATATTTTATTTATTTATTTATTTTTAGAGAGAGGGGAAAGGAGGGAGAAAGAGAGGGAGAGAAACATCAATGTGTGAGAGAAACTTTGATCAGTTGCCTCTCACACACCCCAGCCAGGGACTGGCCCGCAACCCAGGCATGTGCCCTGACCAGGAATCAAACCGGCAACCTTTTGGTTCACAGGCCGGCACTCAGTCCACTGGGCCACACCAGCCAGGGCCCATTTGACAAATACTAATTAAGCACCTGCTGTGCACCAGGCGCAGGGTCCATGTGTTAGAGGTGGAGCAAACAAGATATACAAGGCTTTTTTATTAGTCATTTCCTGTTATGTAGCAAATTACCCCCCAAACTTAATGGCGTAAAACAATAAATCACTTCTTACCTCACCATTTCTGCGGGCCGGGAATTAGACAGGGTGCAGTGGGGATGGTTTGTGCTGGTTTCGTGATGCCTGGGGTCTTAGCTGCAAGACCAGGCCTGGAGGGCTGCGCTCTCTGAAGGATTCACTTCCGAGGTGCTCACTGTCGCATCTGGCAAGTAGCTTCCTCTCCAGGTGGGACTCTCCACGGGGCTCCTTCAGCGTCCTCACAACATGGCGGCTGGCTTCCCCCAGAGCAAGTGATGCGAGAAGGAGGAAGCCAGGTCAATGCTGTCCTTTCTGTGACCCAGTGTCCAAAGCCACGTGGCATCCCTTCTGCCACGTTCTCTTCATCAGAAGCGAGTCACTCAGTCTGGCTTCGCTTTCAAGGAGAGTGGGGAGAATTAGTCAACACTTCAAAGAAGTTTTTTTAAAGGCACCACTTTTTGAAGCGAGGAATGTCAAAGAATTTCTGGACATATCTTTAAAACCATGACTATTCCCCTTTCATGGAACTTAAATTGTTCTGGGTGGAGTGGAGGTGGGAAGGAGACAGAAAACACACAAATAAGTGAGATTCAGATAGTGAGAGTCATTCTGAGGGGAATAAAGTGGTGTGGGCAAGAGGGTCTGTTCCAGGGGGCGTGGCAGGGGGTCCTTGTGGCAGTAGTACAGGGTGGGACGAAAGTGGGCTTACAGTTGTGAGTGCACCAAACACGGAGTTTATTCTCATATTATCATGTATTCATGATTGTATTATTTTCCAACTGAACATCTGGAGGCCTACTTTTGCCCCACCCTTGAACTGAGACCTCAAGGATGAGAAGAAGTTGACCAGGCGAAGACCTGTGAGCTGAGTATCAGTGGCAGAGAGGACGGCAAACGCAAAGGTCCGGAGGTGGAAACGTATTGGCATTTGAGGAGCAAAGAGAAGATCAGTGTAGCCAGAGCATTGTGCTTGAGGTACCAGTGGGGCTAGGTGAGTGTGGTAGGTTGAATTTTGTCTCCCCAAAAGATATGCTCAAGTCCTAACCCTGGTACCTATGGATGTGACCGTTATGTGGGATCAGGGTCTTTGCAGATGTGATTATGGAAAGGTGAGGTCATACTGAATTAGGGTGGGCCCTGTTCCAGGGACTGGTATCTTTATAAGAAGACAGAACTTTGGACACAGACACACAGGGAGAATGCCTAGTGATGATGGAGGCAGAGATTAGAGGGTTGCGTCCACAAGCCAAGGACTGCCAGTGATTGTGGGCAACCACTGGAAGCTGAGAAAGAGGCGTGGGACGGTTTCTCCTTCAAGCCTGTTGACACCTTGATTTTGGACTTTTAACTTTCTGAACTGTGAAAGACTGAAAATATCTGTTGTTTACGCCACTCAGTGGGTGGCACCTGGTTACAACGCACAGGAAACGGATACAGTGGGTCAGCCAGGACCAGACTGTGCTGGGTTTCATTGGTCATGGCGAACTTCTCCTCCCAGTTTCTCAGGACCGTCTCCAGAGCTGCAGCGCAGAGGGCGGACGTGCAGAGAAGGGAGCCTGGCTGTGTCAGGAGGTGCTTGTTCTCTTGGTCAAGTGACGTTCAGTGGCAGTCAGCGAACATGCCCCAGGCGTCCCCTGTGCTCCGGGTACTGTACTTGGCCTTGTGCAACAGAACAGATCGAGACTTACTTTCTGGGC
>PVKM010037150.1:0-14557 GCA_004027735.1 Carollia perspicillata | reverse complement strand
GATATTCTTCTGCTGGTGGGTGGGCTTTACCCGCATTCCACTGTGGGCAGTATGTGCTTTGGAGGATGGGGGCAATGAGCCCTGGATCTTTAGCTTCATGACCCAAAAAGTGTGAGAACATCAGACCAGCAGGTGAGGGTCTGGGCCTTCCTCCAACCCCTCCATAGCAGAGGGTTGGGACACGCTTCGGTCGAGTCATCCACCTCTGAAACGCACCAAGGCCGCTTTGAAAGCTTGCGGGTGAGTAGCTCGGAGGGAAACATGGAGTCTCTCAGACAGTGGTTCTTAGGCCTCCTCTGAGCCCCGAAAAGAAGTGGAACACTCAGCAGAACATGACACGTGAACATGTTAAAACAACTGCACAGCGCGGTGCTGTGCCAGATCTAGTGTGGCCCAGAGTCGCGGGCACCAAAGTTTTAGGGGGGAAATAGTGTGAAGCCTTATGACTGGGAAAATTCTATCACTTTTTCCTTTGAATTAGGACAAGGTGGCTGTCACTCAGTTTCCATGGCAGAGCGCCTTGGTCCAGCCGGTGGAACACCAGCCCTGCGGAGCCTAGTTTGAGAACCACTAGAATAAGTAAAATGTTCAGAAAGAACCCCCTTATCCCGGGATGGAAAATAAACAGCAAGGCAGGGATCGAAGGGAAGGTTTTCAGTCTGACCAAAAAGAAGAAAAGAAGAGAGGGAGAGGCAGCTGGCATGAACTGTTTCTATTTCTCCAAGTCTGACTTGGTCTCACATGAACAGGTTATTTTTCTAATACAGACCACAGTCACAGAGCGATGTACTGTCAACCTCTCATTTTCCGGAAGAGGAAATTCCTACAAGGACAAGGGATTATATGTAAATGCAAGTTCCATATAGCCATAAGTGTATCTGGACCGCACTCTGTAAATATCTAATGTTGGAAACACCCTGTAATGTAGCAAATGCACGGGCTTGAGTCTCCTGAGCCTTCCCTGGGTTGTCTGGGAAACAGCTAAGCGAGCCTGTGCCTACTCCCTTTGACAAAGCTAGGATTCCTTTTACAGTGCACATAACCATTCCCTAACTTTTCTTTCTGAAAGATCAGATTTCTGCAGATTACATTTTCTGAAAGTAAGAACGATGTGTAGAGACAGCCCACATTCATTCAATCCAGCAAATACACCCTGTCCACTTCACCACCCCTAACGTGACAGCTGCTCCCGCCGCCACCCAGAGACTCTTGGCTTCCTCTGGGCCCAGGGGTGGAGGAAGCCTTGGCCACCGCCAGCCTCACAGCCACTAACACCCGCAGAAATGTAACCGTTGACTGTAAACTCCAGAGGGATACAAACTTCCCTCCTCGTTCCTTGGTTCCACATCCATTCTTTCCACAAATATTCATAAATAGTTGAATATTTATGAGCATGCCTACTACATTCCAGATACTGTTTCGATTAATAGGCGCTTGGAATGCAGAAACTGAATGCAGCAGACTGGCTCCCTACTCTGGTGGGCTGATAGTTGATGGTGACAAGTGCAATGATAACAATTAGAAATGAGGATGGATAGAAAGTGACTGGGGGAGAAACCCAGGCTAGGTTGTCCAAAGGCCTCTCTGAGGAAGTGACATTTACATACAGACCTAAATGACAAGGAATCAGTCATGCAAAGAATCTGGGTAAAGAGCATCCCAGGCAGAGAGGACAGCTCATGCAAAAGTCCTAAAGCAACAGCAAGCTCTCTGCGTTCCAAGAAAGAGAAAGCCCGGGGGGCAGAAACCCTGCGTGCTGCAGGAAGCAAGTACAAGGTGAGGTCAGCCAGGGAGGCATGCCCCAGCTAGAGCACTGCTCACGGGCCAGGGTAGGGGGTTTGGATTTCATTCAAAGTGTAATGACAAGGCTTCGGAAGATGTTAAGCTTGGAAGTCACGTGATCTGATGTCCGGTTTTAAAAGATCGTATTGGCTACTGGGTGGAGAATAAATCTAGGGATCAAGAAATGCAAGGGAAACCACTTAGGAAGCTACTACAATGGTGCGGGTAGAAAGAGGTTTGACGAGGATGGTAATAGCGAACTGAGAAGTGGAAGGACTTGGGAGATATTTTGGAGTTGGAGTAGCCTAATGACTGGCCTTTGTTCCCTCTGCTTGGTTTACCTGTATCAAATAATTATAAAAAACTTACAAATATTTATCGAGCACCTACTATATGCCAGGCACTGTGCTAGGCGCTGGAAGTTACCATCCAGAGAAGACAAACCCCACCTCCTCCCACCCTACTGCCATAGGAAGCTCTAAGTTGGGGGAGCTCCTGCCTATCCCACCCCATTTGCAGGGCCAGAGGCACACCCTTCACCCCACCCCTGCACTGGACTCCAATGCTGAGCTGGCGTCGACGGGTGTCTGAGGAGTGTTTACAGCTGGAGAATTGATGCCATAAAAATAAGAGTCCAAAGTTCTCCCAAGATCTCAGAGCAAAAACCAGGGGAGCCCAAGGGCTCCTATACTGGGGACAGGCAGGGCCACAAGGACAAGAGAAACCTGTTGGTGGCCACACTACTGTGCATCCTTCTCTGGGTCCCCAGAGCTCCGCCTGCCAGAGCGCTGGTCAAGGCAGTTTTCCTCCACATTCTCTACCATTCCCTTTTCCTTGTAATTCCACCCAAGCTCCCTTAGTAGATTTCTGAGTCTCGCGTGCCCTCTAGTGGTACCTTCCTGACTCTGCGGCCCCTAGTTAATCTCAGCTTTTCACTACTCAATCTACAAACTTCTCCGGCTACCTGCTCCAGGGAGCCATATGGGAAATTCTAGAAATTCTTGGGAGGGTTGAGAATGCGATTGCATGTATTAAGGCAAAAGTTCACACCAGTGTCAGAGCCTTAGAAGCATGAGCCAGCCCTCCATCTATTGCCAGGCTCACCTCTTGTTTACTGGTTAAACAAACCACTGTATAATGTGCACCCAGGTTTTAGGCCCAAACTTTCAGGGGAAAAAAATCTTTGCTTTAATTTTTAATTCAATTTTGTACTAATTAATATTTAGGTACTTGTTTTTTGTAGTATAAAGGAATTTTAGGATTTATTTTTTAAACATATTATGGTACAAGAAACTTTACGTAACAAATAATTACAAATAACACAAGAACAGATATAAGGTATTTCAGGTACTACCCATGTATGATGCACATCCTTATTTTTTCCCCTCAAAATTTTGGGCAAAAAAGTGCACATTATACACCCAAACTACGGTATCTGAGCACCTACTGTGAGCTGATCCCAGGCACCACATGCAAAGCTGCCTCCAGCTCCGATGACCAGACATTCCCACCAGGGCTTTGAGTCTAGAGCTGGTGATGTAAGGAAGCTAAAGCGGTTTCAAGCCCATCCTGCTGTCAGGGGCAGTGCGTCCAGTGACAGTGGCCCCGAGCCAGACTTGGCCATGGCTCCTGCTGCCTAATGTCCTTTTGTCCCTGCCGCTTCATGTAAGCCTGGTAGTCTGTCCTTTCCATCAATTCTGTGAGCAAGTTACTCACTATCCTTCCGATAACTGTCTTTTCTGCTCACAGTTGGAGTCTGTTCTTGGTTTTGCGACCAAGATAATGACTTGTGCATTGGACAGTTAGGCAAGCCTTTCTGAACCTTAGTTTCCCTCTCGCTAAAAAGGGATGACAACAGCGACTTTCGTGTGCAAGGCTGTTTGATTAGAAGAGTGGATTCATTATCTGTTGCTGCACAACAAGTTACCAGCTTAAAGCAGCACACATTTTCCATCTCTGGTTTCTGTGGGTCAGCAGTCTGGGCCTGGCTTGGCTGGGTGCGCAGCTTCAGGATCTTACAAAACTGCCATCAAGGTGTCAGCCCAGGACGAAGTCTCATCTGAGGCTCACACGAGGAAGAATCAATCCCAGGTGGTTGTTGACGGGACTCAGTTCCCGCAGCTCACTGGACTGAGGATGTCCGCTCCTTCCCACCTGGGTCTCTCCAACACAGCTGTTCGCTTCATCGAAGCCAGCAAGGGAGAGTCGGCTAGCGAGATGAAAGTCACAGTCTCTGGTAGTCTAATCACAGAAGTGTCATCCCATCACTTAATGCTGTGTTCTATAAACTAAAAGCAAGTCACAAGGCCAGCAATTAAAAGGAGGGGATCACCCAAGGCCACGAACACCCAGAGATAGGGATCATCTGGGGCTGTCTTGGAGTCGGCCTGCCACAGGATGTAGCTGTGAATCATCATTCAAGGCCTCGATCAGAATCCCACTTCCTTCTTGGGGGCTTTTCAAGTCCCTCTTCAACCCAAACCCATAAAAATTAACCCCTCTTACAAAAGGGGAAATTTGAAGATGTTCTAGTTAGTAGATGGGGTTATTTTTGTGTTGGGAGGAATGATGTTATTTTGACACTATAAGATGTTCTTTTCGAGAAATACTAGTGGTAGAATATCATGATGCTCACACTTGTCTTTAAAATATCTTAGAGTGCCCTGGCTGGTGTGGCTCAGTGCACTGAGTGCTGGCCAGCAGACCAAAAGATTGCAGGTTCGATTCCCAGTCAGGGCACATGCCTGGATTGTGGGCTGGGTCCCTGGTTGGGGGTGTGCAAGAGGCAACCAATCAATGTATCTCTAGCATATTGATGTTTCTATTCCTCTCTTTCTCTCTCCCTTTCCCTTTCTCTAAAAATAAAATAGATAAAATCTTTATTAAAAAAGAAAATGGTCATGAATGCCACCTTAACCAAGTGATCAAATTTAACCACACTAAAAATGGGACAAACTGACAATCATATACCCCCACTCAGATGTCCTGGGAAGGACTGACCTAGGTACTAATTTTACCAAAACATCTTCAAACTGAATCTAATCACAAGGAAACAAATCGAGGTACATTTCTAAAACAATTGGTCTGTACTCTTCAAAAACATCAATATTATGGAAGAAAAAAAAACAGCTGAGGAACTGATACAGTTTTAAGGAAACTGGACCAACAACTAAATGCAATACATGATGCTCGGTTGGTTACCAGATTTGTTTTTAAGCCATAAAGACATTGTTGGGACAATTGGGGAAACTCGAAATTTGAAATATGTTAGAAACATTGCATAAATGTTGAAGTCCCTGAGTGTGATGGTGTTTTGTGATTATGTAGAAATGCCTGTTCTGGGTCAATACATGAGGAAATATTTAGGAATGAAGTTGATGTCACGAAGTGGTTCAGGAAAAAAACACACATCTGCCTAGGGTCAGAGCAAACACGGGGAAACACCACCAATCAGGGAGTGCGGGGGAAAGGTCCATGCATTTTTTGTATTATTCCTGTAACTTTAAGCCTACAAAAACGTTTTACATTTTTCAAGATAAAAATTTGGGGAAATGCCAAACCTTCAGAGTTTAATGTCAGCCGAAAAAAATACTCCAAATGAGGAAAGCGATAGGGCAGACAGTTCCCCTAAATGTCCCACAGAGGTGGGGGTGGGGTGCCGCCTTGGGTGCGGGCCCAGTAGGCACACAGCGGGCTAGCTGCCAGCAAAGCAGGAACTCTGGAAAAATATTTATTTAGAAATAATGTGATATTTGGTATTGTTCCAAAAACACCCAATTTGTCATGGAATTTTTTTAGAATTTTGTTAGACTTCTTAAATTTTTTTTACAGTCGACTTGTTTTTCACTGCGAAGGGACTGTCACAATCTTTTTCATGCTTAGGACGTTTAAAGTCTTCATGTGCCTCCAACCACCCACCGAGGCGAACGGGCCGGGAGCTGGCAGCTGGGGAACCGGAAGGCGCGCAGGGGACGGCGCGGGACGGCGCAGTTATTAAAAGCCCTTTGGAATTGGGTAGCCGGAGTCTGGGAATCCAGCGAGAAGGCTAGCTGTAGTGACAATGGAAACTTTATACTTCAGTCCATCCTGGACTGTTTCAGAGGCTGCACTGTTTGTTTATTTTCTTTTTGTTCTTCCTTAATATAAGGTAAAGATTTTTGTTTGCTGAAAGCAAACGTGAGCCTCTCTCAGCCACGCTGAAGAACCGAGACCAGGGGATTAGGCAAACGCCCTCCCCAGCCGTGGGCAGAGCTCTAAGGGGAAAGCAGAGCCTTCCAGGGCGGCCCGCTTGGCCAAGTGTTTTGTAGAAAAGCCGTTTGCCTCCTGCCCTCCTTCTCTCTCCCCTTCTCTCCTCCTGCCAGTCCCTTCTCCGCCCCACCCACGCCTCCTGTTTTCCTTCCCAATGTGGAATGATGAATAGGAGGGGTTGAGCTGTGAAGTCCAGGACACCTGGATTCAACTCAGTTGTGACAGGGACCTCAAAACCTATGCTTCCTTTCAGCAAATATTCATTAGTGCCAACGAGGTAGCAGGCACCACTCACCACTCTGGGTCGGGGGGGCGGGGTACGGCGTGGCAAGTCGAGAAGGCAGACAAGGTTCCTGCCCTCCTGCAACTTGCGTTCTAGTCCGGGGGGCAGATGATGAACACAAACACGAATGCATAAGAAAGGCAGATGCCATGAAAAGTGTGTTGTAGAATCTAGCTACAGGTTGTATGAACTCAGCTCTACGCCATTCTGAAAGAGGTGAAACTGTGGAGATGGCGTGGTGGTTACCAGGGCCGTGGCGGGGAGGAGGGTGAATAGGAGAGCACAGAGGGCTTTAGGGCAGTGATCCTGTTCCGTGCACTGCCGTAACGATGGATGTGTCATTATACATTTGTCAGGACCCACGGAATGCGCAACATCCAGAGTGAGCCCTGACATAAACTCTGGACTGGGGGTGACTGTGCCGTGTGGACCCAGTTTTGCCGACTGGAACAGAAGTGCCCTCCAGTGGGGGGAGGGAATAGTGGGGGAGGCTGTGCATGCGGGGGTGGGCAGGGGGCTTGTGAGAACTCTGTACTTCATGCTCAGTTCTGCTGTAAACCTAAAACTGCTCTATAAAATAAACTCTATTTTTTAAAAAGGTGTCCTGTGGGAAATTAACATGTGATCAAAGGAAACTGGAGGGCCCTGCTTTAGACAGGGTGAAAAGGAAGCCTCTCTGAGGCTGTTTTCTCAGCTATAAAGTGGAAGTAGGAGTATTCGCCTTCACCTGTATATGAAAGTGTGCTGTTTAAATGGCGACGTCTCTTCCCACGTGACAAAGTCTGCAACAACACCTGCAAGTGCTCTGACATGGCTCCTGTGACCTCTGCCTTCCGGTGTGCAAGTGCTCGTTCAATCTGCACCTGCCGAGTCAGGGCCGGAGCCAGGGCCGGATCTGGTGACTTGCCTCTAAGGAATAAAATGCAGCAAGGGTGATGAAAAGCCACTTCCCGAAGTCTCAAAAAGACTGCAACTTCTATCTCCTCTCTCCCTCTCAGAAGCAGGCTGCCCCATTGTGTGTGACCCTATGTAGAGGAAGTGATGTGTCCGGGCAACCTGGCGAGATCTACACGGTGAGGGCTTACAGGTGCACCTGCCGGATGCAATGTGCGTCCTGGACGGGGTACCGATAGGACATATCAGCAGCAAAAGACATTGTTGGGCCGATGGAGGAGATCCAAATATTGACTGGGATTAGAGAAGATGAAAATTAATGAAATAGAAAGGTGAAGGTCGCTGACTGAGAAAAAGTAGGTTCAAAATAGCATGCTCATTATGATACCGTTTTGCTAAATGATCATTTGTGTGTGTGTGTGTGTGTGTGTGTGTGTGCGCGCGCACGCGTTTAAAAGACTACAACCTATCCTACTGCCCAGCAATTCCATTTCTAGGCATATGTGTCCAAGAGAAATGAGTTCCTATGTCTACCAAAAGACTCATGTTTAAGAATGTTCATAGCACCCTCCGGTTCCCTTTCCCATCGGATCTGAACACTGGTCTTAGTGGTTGTAAAAGGAGGGAAAGTAAAACTGAAGTTGACCTCACAGTTCTGTAGCATGTGGGCTAGTTTCAAACAAGGTTAAAAAAAAAGAGAGAATGTTCATAGCAATTGTATTCATTATAGACAAAATTGGAATCATCCTGAATGTTCATCAACAGGAGAACAGATAAGTAAATTGTGGTGTATTCCAACAGTGGAATACTACACAGCAAAAAGAATAAGAAAGAGCAAACTGCTGATAAATGCAGTGAGGACGACTCTCAAAAATAGACCGCCGTGGGAAAGCAGCCAGATGCAAAAGAGCACACTGCACACAACCCTCTCTCTCTTTTTTTCATTTTAAATATTTTACTTATTTTTTAAATTTGAATTGTTCAAGTATGCACAAAACCCTTTCATGTGACGTTCCAGAGCAGGCAGATCTGATCCGTGGGGATAAGAGCCCAAAGAGCCGTCACCACTGCAGGCTGCATCCTGACAGCGAAGGGGCCTGAGGGAAGTTTCTGGGGGAGGACACTGCAGGCCAGCGACGTTCAACCTTTTTCACCTCGTGGCATGCATGAACTAATTACTAAAATTTGGTGGCACCCCCAAAAGTGTTATTTTTTTGCCTATCTGACAAAAAATAGGTATAATTCTGATTGATTTACAAAAAAGTAATAATAATAGTAATAACCTACCCTTTTTGCTCCAAAGTGACTTTAAAAAAAAATTAGGTGCCTATACTTACAGGCAAGGATTTCTGGTACCAAGAATTAACCAATCAGACACAACTTTATTATGGGACATGACAACTAAATTGCAACTCTATTACATGACCTATATACTTAAGGTTCAAGACAGGGCATGCACACCAGACAGCTATTGTTGTGTTGGCTGTTGTCATTGTTTTATTTGCCCATCTAAGGGAACAGAGGTCAGTGCCCCTGATGAAATGGTCAGATTGAAAATCGCTGTCGTGGCCCCTGATTTGGATGTGGTTACACAGATGTAGATATACATGTCCCAAAAATTGTACTTTTAATATTTGTGTACTTTATATCATTGAGTTGTACCTCAAGTTTTAAAAAACTTTAAGAACAGCCCTGGTTTGTGTGGCTCAGTGGATTGAGCACTGGCCTGTGGACCAAAGGTCACTGGTTTGATTCCCCATCAGGTCACATGCCTGGGTTGAGGGCCAGGTCCCCAGTAGGGGGAGTGTGGGAGGCAACCACACATTGATATTTCTCTCCCTCTCTTTCTCCCTCCCTTCCCCTCTCTTAAATAAATAAAAATTTTAAACAGAATTTTAAGAACAAAACATCCATAAGGATTACACTTAAAGTATTAATGCTGATAATACCTGGATGATGGGAACACTATGTTTTGATTTGTTTTGTCTTGTTGCTTGTCTGTGTTTTCTAATTTTCTACAATCCGTAAGTACGGCTTCTGTAATAAAAGGTTATCTTTTAAACTGCATTCCAAATACGCGATAATATTATTCCTGCTGCCTTGGGGAGAGTCAAGAAATGTACTTGCTGAGTTCCTCCCGAAGGGGGTGCGGTGTGGCCACGGATAACAGGAAGGAATGGCGTGCTGATCGCTGTGGCATCCAGGTGAGGGGACTTCCCGGGGGTAAGTCCCCAGCACTGAGCACGTGGAAGGGCGGAGCGCACCCGAGTTGCTGGCCCACACAGTGTAATGGAAAGACCCCAGGAGGCAGAATCTGAAGATCTGGGTCTGAATCCAGATCCACCGTGGACTGACTGTGGCCTCTGAACCTCAGAAGAGGAAGGACTGAGGGTCAGTCACCGGGCTCAGGCTGAGACCCAGGCCATGACCGCACAGTTTCCACCACATGCTGCTCGCCTGTTTAAGAGACTCTCACCCCCGGTAGTAACAATTAACCTTGACACCGCCATTCCATTTTCGGAAACAAATGTTCGTGTTGAATTCTCACGGACCCTCTGTTAGCAAGCACTGCTCTTTCCCCTTATTAAAGGTAGGAAACTCATTTGCTGAAATAAGTGATTTGCCCACAACTAGTGATGGAATTAGGACTTGCCTTCTGGTATCAGACTCCCAACCCTTGGTCCTTTCTCCAGGCCTGTCCGGACACTGACCTGCACTCTCCTCACTGGCACTTGCCCCCAGGAAGTCTGCAGCTCTCCACCATCAACAGGACGCTGGTTCCCAGAGGGACAGAGGCCTCCACACACAGCATCCCTGAATGACCGAATCGCTTACTGGTCCTGACTCTAGGTCCGAAGAGGCCCCAGGCCTCTTCTGGCTCTGTGTAACCCCAGGGGCATTTGGGAGTCTAGACCTCCAATGCCAGGGAGTCACTGGGATCAAGGGTCTTTCCATCTCAATTCCCTACCTGGCTGCAAGGCAGCTGCTAGCTCCCTCTGCCATCCTGACCCATGACAAGGAGGGAGGATTCTTCACCAGCCTGCTTCCCACCTGCCTAGAAGGCTTCTCACCAAGGCCTGTATTTCCCTATCCAGACCCTGCCTCTCCCTAACACCTCCTCCCAGGACCCCGGGCCTCACCGGCCCCTTACTCCCACCCCTACCGCCCACAGCTAGTGACAGAGCAGTGAGAAGCAGAGCAAGAAGAGGCGAGAGTGGGCCCAAGGGGCAGCAACTGTGAGCAGCTAGCACTATGCTCTCTTCAATAATTCATTGCCAGGGAGGTTGAAGGCACCACGTCCTCGCTCTGAACTGGAGGTGGCTACCACAGCTCAGACTCTTAAACTGAAAGTGATGGGAGTCGGGGGCTGGCCAGGGATTGAGTAGGAGAGAACAGAGGGGTAGCCTCCAGCACCCTGCCAGCATCAGCACCTTTCCCTCCACTCTTTAGTAGAGAGGGTCTCTGATCTGGGCTGAGATCAGGGATTTGGTGACAAATAAAGGATCCCAGGAACTACAGTGAGCCAGAGGGGTAGAGAGGAAGGACTCAAATACAGAAATGTTTTTTTCTGTATCACCCGGACTTACTCTAGTGGTGCATCCAGGGTCAGGTGAGCCTCCTGGGGCCAACCTCAGCCTCTTGTCAGCAGCCCCTCACCCCGCAACCTAAAGGAGGCCCAAGTCCCTTCTGTCCCAGACTTTTGGGAGCTCTGGGAAGCCCTACTAGGGGGACAATTTCCCCAAAAAGCTGTACCCCTTAGGCTTATCGTCTGAGTTAAATATTTCAGAAACCCTTGCCCTCACCTGTGCCCTCATCCCTTTGCTACCGCACCCCACCTCTTTTCAACCCCAGCTTCCCTGGCTTGTAAACATGTGGGAGAGGAGGAGAGTCCGAAACTGACCCCTTCCTGTGAGTCTTCCTGTGATTCAGAGTCTTCAAGATTCAGACTTTGGCAAGACTGAAGGAGGACAGGCAGTCAAGTCCAGGCCAACCCCCCTCCCCAGACCTTCCCCAGCCTGGGGCAGCCCTAGAGTTCTGCTCCCACCCCAGCCTCATTCCTCACTCTAATCCCTTCTGTGCAATCGGAATCACCCACCACATTGACCCGGAGCGGAAACTGAGATCTAAGACTGAAGTAAACATATATCGAGCCCCTACTATGTGCCAGACTGAGCCAGACTCTGTGAAGCAAGAGAGTGAGAGCCAAGCATCTCAGCCTGCTCACCTTCCCTCCTTGTCAGGTACCAGAGATGCCCCAATCCACAGAGCAGTCACTCTGCCAGCCCCAGAGTGGGCAAGAGCCGTGTGTGTCTTGGAGCCATAGCGGAGAGCCCAGCGCCTCCAGAGAGTCCTGGTGTGAGAAGGAAGGTGCAATCTTACTGGGCACTGTCAGCAAGAAACTCTTCAGCATATTTATAGCAAGTGCTGTGTCAGGGGATGGAGCCTGAAAGTGCCTCGAAGCATCAAATATCACCATGAGCCCAGAGGCCCAGCCCAAAAAAAAGATGACAGAGATCGCAGCAGGAGTGACTGAGGTTTGACGCTGGAAGAACTTCCCCAGAGTAATATCTGAAGTTGGCAATGGGGATTCCCTATGGAAGTTACTTCTGAGCTTTCTCAGAAGAGACAGGTAGCCCTTTTGGGTCTTGGTGGAATAAATACAAAATGATGAACATGGTGGTCTCTGTTCTCTGTCCTTGTGATTCACAAGTTTTCAAATAAGGTCACTAAGTGCCATTGTGCAGGTTATGCCTGGCTGAGGAGGTAAGAGGGGACTGGAACCCAACTCTAGATCAGTAGGGCAATCCCCTAGTGCAGGGCTGCATCTGCACAAGGACCAGGCAAAAGGGCTAGCAGAGGCCCTGCCCTTTGTCCTGAGGCCTGACAACCTGGGGACCTGGCCCATCAGAGAACAGGGTGAGCGGGCCCCAGGGAGAAGGGATGAAGGCTGTCTGGGAATCTCTGCAGGCTGTACACTAGCATGGACCTGAAGGAGCCAAGCTAAGGCATGGCTCCCAGGAGTGTGTCCAGGCTATAGGCCCCTCTTAGCGGAGTGCCAGGTCCTGTGAAGTCAGAGTCAGAAACAGAGACCCAAGGGAGGGTGAGTAGCGGAGGAGAGGGTGTAGGTCCCAGACAGGGTCCAAAGAGGGTTAGTCCTGCCAGTCATCTCACATTGAGGGGACCTAGAGAGGACAGTTCTAGGGACCTGGGGGTTGGGCTCCCCACTCTAGCTCTGAGGTTTACCTTTTCTCCGTGGGGAAAGGGAGAGGGGTGTGTGGTCCAGCAGCTGGAGTGGAAATGAGAAAAAGCGAAAGCTGCAGAGCTGCCCTATGCACCTCAGATTCCCTCTGAGAGGCTAAGTCACTGATATTTCCATTTTAAAGTAAGGACTAGAGAGAGATGGTGTTCTAGACTGTAGGTTCTGGGAGAGTACAGGGAGGGAAGAAGGGAGAGAGGGGAAAGCCAGGGACAATTGCTTGCCTTGGCCAGCACCCTCCACCCCCCTTCTCCTATGGAAATTAAAGCTGCCCCAAGGCCCAGAGGAGCTAGTCCATTAGCCATGGTCAGCAGGGGTGTGTGGAGTGGGGGGTGGTTCTCTTCCTCCAGGTCTTACTGCCAAGTGAAAGGCAAAGCTTCTGCTCCATTAGAGCCAAAAACAAAAATAAAAACAAAACAAAACAAAAAATCTCTGCGAACATTTTAAAAACACACATAACCTCTTTATAGCCTCTGAATAGTTCAAGTTGAGTAACTTGGGGGTAGGTGGGTGGCGAGGGAACCCTTGGACCTGCTGGACTGGACCACACAGGGAGGGGGGAGAGGCCCTCCCAGCGCGCTTTCCAGGTTAAGTCCAGCCGGAGGAGGAGCTGAGAGGGGAGAGAATTAATTCTCTCCCAATTTAGCTCCCTCTGGAATGAGGGCGAGTGGAGGGTCAGCTGAACGGAGAGGGAGAGAAGTCTTCTGAGATCCCTAGGGGATGGGAGGATTAAGGGAGCCCCGGCGGTGGGGGTGGGCAGTTCAAAAGAAGCCCGAGGACTGTCGAGCTCCCTAAGGGAAAGAGTTTGGTCTAGTACCGAGACGCTGGGGACCCAGTCATTCAGCTTCAGCGTGTGTCCAGGTCTCCACAGGGGTCTGCTGCCCCCTCCTGCCCCCCTGCCCCCTCCCGGCCACTGTCTTTGGTATGAAGAAGAGTCCAGCCTGGTGAGTGCTGGAGGTGTGGAGGGACCAATGAGAGGCAGATCCGCTCAGGGGGTGCAGGGAGAGCACTGGCTGGGGCTACACCCCTGCTCCCCCTTTCCCCCGCCAGAACTTGGGCTTGTCCTCTTTGACGTGACCGCGGAAAGGGACGGGAGAGGTACTGACCCGGGGATCGGTCCCGAGACTCTGAACTCCCTGCTGCCCGGGCCCTGCCGGGTCACTGCCGGGCTCAGCGGAGTCGCCCCAGGAGACCAGGATGGAGGTAGGAGCGCTCTAGGGCTCCAGAGGGGCCAAGTATCTAAAAGGATACTTGGAGTGGGTATAGAGTACAGCCTGGAGTCCCAAACGAGTGGTCTGGAGATGAGGCTGCAGTTCCTGGAAAGAGAAGGGGGCGTCCGTCCTGGGTTTAGTGGGGTCTGGCTTAGCGCCCCTCTGCTCCGGCCTGGGCAGCGCCTCCTGCTGGCAGGGCCCGCCCCTGCCGACCAACAGACGGGACCCCAGGGAGGGCGCCGCCACCTGGAGGGTGAGGGAGTCCAGGGGACGCTGCAGCCGGTCCAGAGGAGCCACCTCGCCTCCGCCTTTGTGGGCTCAGTCCCGGGACGCCAGCACCCTGGAGAGAGGAGTGACAGAGACTCCCCGGGCACCGGGCTCATCCGGGCCCGGCTATCTTCAGTTGGAGCCCGCAGAAGCCTCAGGGTGTGGAGGTGGGACGGGGGATGGACGTGGCTTCCCCAGCTCCCAGAGGGAGAGCCTTGACGCAGAGGCTAGCAAGCTGTACACGAGCGCTCTTTTTCGGTCCGTTCCCCTGCTGAGGTCGGTCCGAGTCGCCGCTGGGACCGCTGCGCTCTCCTTCCTCAGACGCTGGAGGCTGGGCGGTGGCGCACCGAGCTGGGGCCGCGGGGAGCGGAACCTTCTGCCCGAAGCGCGGGAGTCAGGCGGCCCTTGAGCTACTCCTGTCCTTCTGCCTGCGGCGGTGGGAGCGCCGGAGCCCCTTTTCTGGGGAGGGGGGCACTGGAGGAAACGGAGGGGGAGGAGGCAGAGACGGGAGACGAGCTCTGCGAATGGAAGGACAGTGGGAGGAACCCTGATAAACAGACCAGGGATCGCAAAGAGGAGGAAGAAGAGACGGAAATGGAGAGAGCAGGACTGAAA
>PVKM010037148.1:0-14558 GCA_004027735.1 Carollia perspicillata | reverse complement strand
TGTTCCTGTTTTCTGAGATAACTCTGAATCATAGAATGCGCCTGCGCCCTACCCTTGATTATCATTATAATGAAATAACACTGTGGGACTCCCTTCTCCAGTAGCCAATCAAGAAAGTCATAGGAAACCACACATGCGCAGTAGCTTTGAAATCCAACTCCTTGTACCTGCGCAGGAAAAGCCCGCCAAAGTCTAGCAGGAGGGGCTTCTGCCCCTATAAAAATAGAATCCCCCAGCCCATGGGCCCTTTTTCTTTCCTCTGCTCAGCGCTGGCCCACTCCCGTGTCCTGTGATGTATACTATCACTTAATAAATCTTCCCTCTTTCTTTATGCTATAAACTTTGTGTGTTCGGTTCAATTCTTTGTCCTCGATCACTAAGAACCTGGTTACCCGTGCACACCTGTGACAACTTCTTCATTCAGATTGCAAACTCATTAATACAGCTGATCTAGTTTGAAGGATTATTTCCCACCTGGATTCAGTTTTGCAGCTTGTCTGGGTATCTAATTTTAGTTAATAATAACTTTTTATTAAGACTTGTGTATATTTAATATAGTATCTTTCTTGTTTCTGATTATTTTCTTGTAATCTTTAGACTCAAATTGTTGCATATGAGATCCTGTATTGATTAAAGAAGCAATCGATATTACCATTTTCCTGTGTCCTGAGTCCTATTTCCTTGTGGGGACCAGTGGATTACATTATATTTGTCCAAAGAATAGTCTTTTAAAACACCAAGTAATGAGTTTAAGTGTGGTGGTGAGCATGAGTTAAAAGTATACAGATGTCAGGTTGTGTAACATTAGCATGAGAAGGAAACAGAGTTAACTTTTAAAATACAAGTGTAATCAATGATAAGTCAATGGGTAAGCTCCCTGCTATGTGAGACCTGGTGTTCCAAAGTTGTCACACACCACACACATTTGCTTAGTTTCCAGGAAAACAGGAAAGGAAAGCACAAATCTAGGAAACTGAAAGGAGGAATTATTTAGTTAATTTTAGAATTAAAATTAAGAAATTTTACCATGTCACAATAAATTATTTGTGTCTCATTTATACCCTTCTTCCTTTCTGAGTTTTTCAACTTAGATACAGAATTTTGGGCAGCTTTGAGAAATTGGGAAATTAAAAATATATTCTGTGGCTTAAAGCCAGGAAGTGAGTTCCATTCCATATATGTCCCAAGCTGAGTGAAGGGAAAGGCTGTCTCTTTTCTTGAATTTTGGAGGAGCCTTAACTCTTGAGAGTATGAAATTGATTTTTTAGTAACTTTTTCCAAATGTATTCTGATGACTCCTCCAGGAGAATCCTCCTCCTGACACTAGGAAAGCATCAAGAAATCTTGGCTCCATTACAAAGTGTCACCTTGTGTTAATGAAACAACTTCATTTTTAGTAGTTATTTGGTTATTTTCATATGAAGGTTTGGTTGTTTTTATTTGTAAAACTTTATTCTCAACTCAGTTCAAAGTTTGATCTTTCCCCCTGCCTGAGGGTACGTACCTCCCGGGCTGTGCCTCTCAGTGACAGAGAAGGCTCTGGTCTACTCTCGGGTCACTTCCTCCTTCTCTTTTCTAAGCAGGGCCTCCAGCACAGGGCTCAAGGAGCAGGGAGAACAGCTAGGCCAAGTCATGGGTTTCTGACACTCCAGTGAAGGCCTCTCTGATTTCATCTATTCTTATTAATCTTGAGCACTCTACTTACATAGCGGTCTTCACAGGGAGATGCCCTTGGTATATGCCAACAAGTTGTGTGTGCCTTTACTTAGCTCAGTAGCTGCCTGCAGCTCCTGCCCTCTGGTAAACCCACTGATTGGAGTTAAGACATCATAAGGACAGTTTTTGTTCACCTCCACCTTGGACCCCAGATATCTTACCTAAATGTTGGTGGTCAGCAGGTTCTGAGGCTTGGTAAGCTTCAAGCTGGAGAACAAGATTGCCAATGTCACCTTTTGCAAGAACACTTAGTCTTTACAAGTGAATTGGTGGGTGGGGAGGCTCCCTTGGCTTTAAGACTCTTATCCACAGACTCTAACTCCCTATGAGGATGATGACATTCTTGGTATCTTAAGTTAGCTTGAGGATGGAGGCAGAGGCAAGAAGTTGAGTTGTTAATCCTTTCAATTAACCCTGAGGAAAACTGGCTGATCTCACATGCTCAGGGAGTTTTCACTCGGGACTGTGGGGTACACAGTAATTTTGTTCTCAGCTCTTGGATATGGCATCAATTCTAGTCCAACAGAAAAAAAAATAGTCATTTGGTATTGTAGGAGATATTATTAGTCACTCTGAGATAGAATCCTGATATGACTCATTCTACTAGCTATTATAGATGGCCAGGGGAAATAGATATCTACTCTCTCACACTAATGCCATGAAGGCCAAATCTTCTTGTTCTCCTACAGAGCATACAGAGCTCCTTTTGATTAGGAGGGAGGACAGACCTCAGCTCTTCTAATGTAACCGATAGAAGAGGAGGGGAGCAGTACAAATCACTTTAATGAGTATGAAAGAAAAATGCAATTCTTCTGAAAGTTGAGAGAGACTGAATCCTCAAAATCATGTTAGAAAATGTCCACACTGGAAGGGACTTTAGAGACCATACAAGTCAAGTCTGATTTTACAATGAAGAAACCAAAGTATAGACTGGGAAGGGATGGGCAGGTGGTTCCTCGGCTTTTTTGAAAGGTAAAGATTGGAAACCAGATTGCATGACAACAAGTGATTTCCACAGAGATTTTGAAGCTGTTTTGTCAACCCATTTGAACACAGAGAGATAGGATCGCACACACTTCACTGGACTAGCACACCCATTATTACTCGTGCATATGCTGGCATCAGCACTGAACACCATGCAGTCAGGAGAATCCCTTTCAGTGTCTCAGCCAGGAGGAAACAGGCGACAGGGTCCTGCATCTGCCAGGCCTCCCAGGGTGACGACGGATGGGACCTCAGAATCACTCAGAGGTAGGTGTCATGTATGTTCCAGATGGAAAACAATATGTGATTTTCATTTCCTGAGTATATGTGCCCAATATTATTCATCTCCACTGAGTACTAACAGTCAAAGATATTTTTCAAAACTTGCAGTGAGAGAAAACAGCTGCCTCATTGAAGGACTAGTACCCCGCACCAGAAAAACTTCAAATTACATAGGTGAGGTAAGAGAACTTACAAGCTCTGTAAAATGAAGGTGTATATTAATTTTTCTTAAAGTAGGAATTTGAAATCATCCTATTAAACACTTTGGCATAACTCATATTTATTTTGTCTTTCTATCCTTCACATTGTTCCCATAAGGAATAAACCTCATTCAGAATTAGTATCCGTGTATACTTAAGGACTTGGAACAGGTAATTTAGTCACATATCCTGTCATGAAAAGTGGCTAATTTCAAGATGGCACCTTTTATATTAGCTGTAGTCTGCTTCAAATAATAAAAACTGTGTTCTAATGAGCTGACATTTCCATCACCCTGAAGAGATTCTGTAATTAGGCATCTGAAAACAGTGGTGCAGTTATGCAGTTGTAGTTATTTTTAATTGCTTTATTCCTAATGAGGTAACATTTTGGATTAACTTGCTACATTCAGAGTGGGTGAAAAAACATCTCGATAAAAATAATGTTCTGAAATATTTGTTTCTAGCCCCATATCAGTAGAAGAACATTTTTTTTCTTCCTTTTATTTTGTTAACCAGTGGTAGACTGCCACCTTCCCTTGGCTACTCAATAAAATTATGTATCTAAGAGTGGAAACTGCTCAATCTTTTTCACACTTGATTAAGATCACTGGGAGCATTTTGGATGAGTGCTTCACTGACAGAGAAAGGGCAGGAAGCCACACAAATTTTGAGTGAAATAGGATAAGCAGTTAGTCACCCACGTTCAAGAATATTTTGTGTAACTTATGTACAAAACAGTACACTTGAGTCCCACTTATATTTATAGTCTGAATGTAAAAAGTTGCTAAAACTACACATGGATTTGGGCAGCTTCGAAAATGACTTCCAGTTATTATAGAGTCCCTGAATTTGTATCTCAGTAACAAATCCACTTAAATATTTCTGACCAGGCCTCCTATTTAAGCTATCAGGTATCTGGGGTTCCTTCACCTGTCCTCTGTTAGAATGCCTACTTGAATGCCAAGGAACAATTCTCTCAATTCTTTCCATACCACCACTAGCCTGAGTGCCAAGGTGGTGGTAAATTTTGCACAAATGTAGGAGAATGAATCTCTTCCCAATTTTGTCATTTGACATCCAGAGAAAACTCTCTTGTATGAGAGGTTCTGTATTACTCAGTATTCTCCAGAGGAACAGAACCAACAGTTAAATAAGTATAATATAGATGATATTGAAAAAGATGAAATTATTCCTTTCATCGATTTTTTAAATATGTAAAAAAATTAAGCCATGGTTCATTTTAAATACAGAAACAATTTGAATTTAAATATTTTTAAGCATTACTAAAATATTTCTAAAACACAATTTTCATCCATGTAATATGTACAACCAGAGAGCAAATGCTAGCATTTACTGTTAATGTGTTGATATAAATCCATTCTTATTTGTAAAATAACTGATACATTTGAAAAAGAAAAAGAAGTGAAATGGATTATTCGATGACAAATGCTTAGATTTCTATTAAAATTTTTAATCTCTCAATTACATATCAGTTTCATTATCTGCAATTAACTGTAAATTCAGACTGAGAGAAAGGAATGTGCTTTCGGGAATGAGGAATGCCACCCTAGTTTATTTTTGTTCATAAAATCCCTGGCAAATTGACAAATGGAACTATTTCCTATCTATCTTGTCTCTCTATAAAAAAACTGAACAATATAAATATGTTTGTGGTAAGAGAATGAGAAGGTATTCTCATGGAATGAGATTTTCAACCAGTTTATGGAAAATGACAAGTTGATGGGAGCTAGCTAGTAGGCAAAATGAAGGAAGAATTACCCTAGGCTAGATTGTAGCAGAAAAAGTCTGCAGACGTAGGCACCAGTTCGCCAGACAGAACCCCAAGGGCTGAGCATGTCCATATGCACACACACCATACTTCCTCACACTCACACATTTACACATAGCCCATTTCAAAGAATGTCATTTTTCTAAGATTGTAAGCCTACTCCTAATTGCTTATGTTTTATGTTTTCATTCTTTGTGCCTGGTCTATTTTTAATTATTCCTAATGCTGAGTTTTCTTTTTCAATTCATTTCATTCTGAAATATAATAACATGCAAGGAATCAAATATTTTATTTAGAAGTAAGCATAATTAGTTTTCTGAATACTTGAAGATCTGAAAACACCTTTTTGTTTGTTCACCCATGAATTACAGCATGGCTTCCACACCACCTCAATCTTTCTAAATTTAGAAGTTATTCATTGTCTTTTGGCTTTTAAGGTCGTAATATAGTCTTCAATCAGTTTGACTTTTATTCTTTTCTAAGTAAGATTTGCTTGGTATCTTTGCATGTTAATTTTCTGTGCTTGAAGAATTATGGAATTATTTCTTAGTTTTTGAAAGTGGAGTATAAGTATGAACTTTTTAAATACCCAGAGGGGAGAGGGGAGGGAATTTCAGGGAAAAAGGGAGGGGATTATAGGAACAAGTATAAAGGACACATGGACAAAAACTAAGGGGGGTGGAAAGGGGAGGGAGGTGGGGAGCACTTGGGGGGTGGTCTGGGATGGGAGTAAAAGACAGAAAACTGTACTGAAAAACAATTAAAATAAAATAAATTAAAAAAAATAAAATTTTGTACTAGTTTTAAACATTTTTTAGATAAGGAAAGCTTTGTTATATCATGTCTTAAATTGTTTCATTTGTTTGATTCTCTCTTCCAGAGACATGAAACATTCTGTTTTAAAATAATTTATTCTCATATATTACCTCCTTTTCTCCATAAATGCCACCATTTCAATCTTTTTTCTCTTTTCAGAAAGTGTTTATCAAGTCTATCATCTGCTTACCTATTTCACTTTCTGCTATGTCAGTATTATATTTATTTTACTACAGCATAGTTTATATAAATCTTGACATTTCATATACTCATGGTGTATTTCCTTTTTTTGTAAAAATACCATTCTGGTCTCTGACATCTGGTTCAGAACTAGAGGTTACGACTTCTCCTATAATTGTTTCTTAGACATCCCTGGTATCAGTACAAAAGAAAAGAAAGGAAAGTTTGTTCTTCAAAAATATGTTGAAAATTATCAAAAAAGAGGAAATGTTCTTCTAAAGAGAGCCATCACATAAAGGCCCAAGTAGAGAGTTAAGGAGTTGGGTCTAAGGGAGAAGGGGGACACAGTGGGAGAAGAAAAGGTGGTAGACGGCAAGTTCTAGCTTCCTGTTTCATGTCTTACTCCCATGCTAGTCAACCTCCATGTACAGAGACAAAAAGAAATACATGTGATGAGTGTTCATTAGGGTTCAAAGTCATCCAACTCTACTTCCTGCTGACTGACACACTTACCTTCTAAGTTGGAAAACTTTATTATTTCCCATTTAGAAGACTTAAATTTTAAGTTAGGGTTTCTCCAACCCCCTTTCTTAATTTTGCAGTTTTCTTTCCCAGCATTGGGAATTTATATAAATTCTGGTAGAAAATTATTAAAAAATGTCCTAAGTACTTTTTAACATGAGACCTGCTTATCTAAAATATGATTCTTTTATAACAATGATGAACCGCTTTTGTTGGGGTGGGAAACTGCACAAAAACTGTGCTAGCACCTCAAGTTTGGGTGACTCAAAATATTATAGTTCAATCTACATGAATGCAGCAAAGTTTGTGTTCATCTTTCTTTATATTCGGGCTGTTTATTACCATCACTGTGTAAACACAATGAGCAATCAGCTTCTGTGATGGTGGGCTGCTTAGGAGATGACTCATTTGTAAATTCGGCAAGTAATTGCTGGCAAAGTCGCATCAGCCCATCTTGCCAGTCAAGTCTATAAATATCTCTGGCATTCTGAGAATGAGTCTCCTGAACATAGCATCATGGAACACTGACAAAAAGCCCAGATTGCTACCCGAACTGTACAGAATACAAATGAAGGATTTCCTATCTGATTGTGCTGGAAAGAAAAAGAGTGTGTTGTATAATGCATATCAATGAATCAAAAGGCTGAAAACATAAAACAATTTGAACTAGTTTAGTGCCGAATCAGATTGTAGGAACACAAAATACAGTGAGACAAGCATGCTTAATTAGAAAATTAATGTCATGAATTTGAGGCTGGAGGCAACAAACATGTTTCTCAAGAATTCTTGGATTCCATTGCTGATATGTGGGTGGCCTGGCAAGTCATACTCATATGGGCATAGGAATTTATATTCTCAATATTTACTTCTGTCACTGGTTATTTCCAATTTAATTTCTATTAAAATATGTATTTGGCTGAAATTAGTGCTATTCAATTTGTAAAGATGTACTATAAATATACTACTTCCAATATATAATTTGTTTGTAAGTAATAATTCAGTGGTGTTGCTTTGAGAGTTTTCTACTATTTCTGGTGTTGTGAAGGCATTACTCATTCAGATTTCAGCAGTTATGCTTTAATAACTGTATTGATCAGGGGTTTGTTGAAAAATAGAACCAATACTATACAGATTTATTATGAGGGATTGGCTCACATGAGTATGGAGGCTAAGAACTTCTATGATCTCCTGTGATCTCCTGGAGTCCCAGAGAAGCTGGTGGTGGTGTACTTTCAGGTTAAACCTACAGGCCTGAAAACTAGGGAGCCAGTGGTACAAGGTCAGGCCTGAGTTGAAAGATCTGAAAATCAAGAGCATCACTGTCCAGGGGCAGGAGAAGATGGATGTCCCAGCTCAAGTGGAGAGAACTAATTAGTCTTTTCTCTGCTGTTTTGCTCCACTCTTCCCTCAATGGATTGAATGATGACCACTCATATTGATGAACTGTTAGCTTTAAAGACTATGGATTCAAATGCTAACTCTTCCAAAAACAGCCTCATAGACACACTCAAGTAATATGTTAATCAGCTATCTGGGCATCCTTTAGCCAAGTCAAATTGACACATAAAATAAATGACTGATGAGTTAAGAAAGCGTGTCACTTTATTATTACTCATATACAAACACATTGTTTCATCTTTTTCCTTATCATTTTTAATTATCTCTGTCTCATCTAGCAGTGCAGGGGAAAGAGGAAGAAAATGAAGGAAAAGCAGACATGGCAGTAGAAATGACACTAGTATGATCTTGTGTTTAATTGTTCACTTATTAAATGTCAGAGCATATGTCGAATATTATATATTGGCTGCCTTCTTTAGTTTTAAAAATACCATATTATTTTTAGAAAACATGAGTGAACTTTAGAGACATCAATCATCCCTGAATCCAAAGTTTTGTTTTAAATCACTTCACTATCCTAATGGGTAGACTTTCCACAGAGGCTCACTTGAATTGCTAAACCATATCTACTGCCTAATGTTAAATTACTGTGTCCATTTACTTAACACATGTTTATTAAGTACCGTGCATATGTCAGACCTGTGTTAGATCTGATGGATACAGTGAACTAGATAAAATATTATCAAGATATAATGGCTTAAAGGCCATTACATTTAATTTAAAATTATTAATTAATTTGTCTATCTTCTTTTTGATATATTAAATTATTTTACAAATATATCATTAAACATCTATTATGCTCCTATTACCATGATAGAGAAACAAAATATAAGGCAAAGTCCCTTTCCCTCAAGGATTTCAAAAGTCCACTGAGCAGATTGACAAATAAATGCAATTCTGAAAAAAAAAAATGCAGTATGTGCTATGATAAGGGGATGAATGGATATAGGGCTCAGAGAAAGTTACTCAAAAGGAAAGATAAGAAGGCTGAGGTTGTAACCAAGCAAACCAGGGTTCATTCCCATGGCACCTTGATGCAGGACTCAACAATTAGTGTTGAAGGAAACAGGCTTTTATTTATAGGATTCCAAATTTGAGTGGGGTGCTGAGAGCACTCCTGCTCAGAGCTCTGTTCTCCCATCAGACCAGCACTTGCCTTGCTCCTCGCCAGGCCATAAACCAAAACCATTCCCCAAAATTCCCCATATCCTCGTCTGTTCTTAAGCTGGTTGTGCCAAGAGGTTCCATCCCTCTGGAAGATGTTCTTGTGGGTTTCAGAGTCGCCATCCTCTTGCAGCAACTCTCTCCTTCAGGATCTGGGGTATGTTATTCTCAGTCTCCATGTAATGGTTCTGGGAAACGTGCTGTGTTACACTGGATCACGGTGGAATCCAGGGAGGCACACATCCCAGGAGAGTGACTTCTCCCTACATCCTTCATAGAAACAGAAGTCCGCAGCTCAACAGTCTCAGTTCAGCTCCAAGCACCTCCACAAATCTGTTCTTGGTTAGGCAGGTCCCTACACATCACCTGCCTACACAACAGTTCTCTCCTTATACCCTTTCCTCCACCCTGCATGGCTGCTACCTCACTACAGACTGCATGCTATCTTCCTCCTTACTACCCTAGGCTGCATGGCAGAAAAACACCTTCTCTTTCAAACTGTCCTTATTTTAAATGCTCTGCCTGGAGCTTCCTATGTGACCTTATACCCAATCCCTCCTATTATGTGCTAATTTTTCCAGTTCCCCTGTATCTTTTACCATCTTTCAGCTGCCATATTTAGTTAGGGCAAGAGTTCCCCATGATGCAGGGGTATCTGCCTCCCCTGGCTATGTCACGAGTCACTAGAGATTCTTAAAGTCACATACACCTTTGCCTGGGGATACAGCACTGCTATTAACTTGTTATTGTTATGCAAAGTATCTTAAATGCTATATCATCCACTCCTCTCTTCCCTGTAATTAAGGTTTGTGGGGAGTATGTTCCTATTTTCAGGGACCCTTGCTCTACATCCTGTTACAAGTTTTCAATGATGATTAAGAATTAATCAAATCTTACACAAATCCGGAAGAGGTAAGAATTCATAGGATGTCTCAGGCAGGATAAATAATATGTGCAGATTTATAGAGACAAGGCAGAGAGTGGTCATTAGGATAATGTAGCTTGAAGGAGGGTGTGTGAGGGAGACAGGTTCAAGTATTAAAAAAATTTTGCACCACAATAAGGAATTTGCCCTTGGAATGACAGGGACAATTGATTTATATTACTAAAGGGACAGATATGATCAACTCTTCATCACTGAAGTCACTGAGGAGATTGGATTGTGTTCAAGGAATGAGGTGTGTGTTGGAGGCAGACTGGAGTTCTAGAGGTGAGAAGAGATCTATTGCAATTAGACCAAGTGAAACAGGATAAGGTTTTAAAGACACTACAATTATTTTATCATTCATGCCATTCACTGTGCCTGGAACAGACATGGATACACAAACTGACACATAAGTAAATCAAGCAAAAGTTAAAATTGCATCTGGTGATGATGCCAATTGCATTTATCAAGTTAAATATATTTATGCATGATATCATCCTATTGTTTTCTGTTTTAAAAGACAAAACCATTAGATCAGCCATTTATTTTATTAAACATCTTTAATACAATAAACAGTACTTTACCAATTTCTTTTGGAGTTGGGGGAAAAACAAAAGTTTTTTTTTAATGATTCTAAATTAAGTGTGGATAAATTTATAATAGCCAAAGATTTGTGCTGAGTTAAAGCAGCAGAGGGTAACTTGTAGACTCGTTTAAAATATGTTGAGCCCTGGCTGGTGTGGCTTAGTGGATTGAGCACAGGACTGCAAAGCAAAAGATTGCCAGTTCAATTACCAGTCAGAACACATGCCTAGGTTGCAGGCCAGGTCCCCAGTAGGGGGTGTGTGAGAAGCGACCACACATTGATGTTTCTCTTCCTTTCTTTCTCCCTCCTTTCCCCTATCCATACAAATAAATAAGTAAAATCTTTAAGAAAGATAAAATATGTCAAAATATCACATGTTATGTGAAAAGATTTCTTGAAAATCTCATATTCACCATAGCTTTATGAAATCATTCCATTATACTGCTACATTTAACAATTTGATTTCGGTAGATTAAGGCCTAATTGTTCTAGCAAGTATTATATATGTACCTGATCAAATTTCTACCCCACCATTAATTGAGAGTTCACTCTGTTACAACCGTGGGTGAACAAAGAAGCAGAGTTTTCTCCTCAGGGAACTCACATGTGAAGTTGCAAGTGCAAGGAAGCAGTCAATAAGCAAATAAAAAATCTCAGTCAGGGACAAGTGCTATTTAGAAAATAAAACATGTTCGTATTTAGCTAGTGACCATTTATGGGTTTTTTTTTAATAGGGCATACAGGAAGACTTCCTGGAGAAAGTGTGTTGAGGTTAGAAAGTGAATGACAGGGAGGCAACCATTCCTGCATCTGAAGAAGAATATTCCAGGTGGAGATAATGGCCATGGCCCATTTGAACAAAACATGTCAATGTGATCAGAGCAGAGAAAACAGGTAGGAAAGTGTGGGGGAGGAGAGAGAGGAGAGAGTGGATACTGGAGAGAGAACAAGACCATGTAGGAACTTCAGGGCTGATTTTACTCTAATTTGCAATGGGCAACCAATAGCAAGGAAAAACATGATCAAATGTGGCTCATATCTATGTCTATTTCTCTTGGATCTCTATACTAGTCTTACAATGCCAGCATCCAGCTTCACCTTTTAGGAAGTAGTGAATGAATTCCAGAAGAGCTAAATCACTGTTTTTTTTGGAATGAGAGGAAGAGAGAGGAATAGAGAGAGAGAGAGAGAGAGAAACATCCGATATGCACCTGGACAGGGGACAGAACCTGCTACCCACATATGTGCCCTGACCAGGAATTGAACCCAAATGATTTGGTGTACAGGACGATGCTCCAACTAACTAAGCCACCTGGCCAGGGCTTCAAGTTATTTTTAACATGGTGATTTTTATTCTTAGTTGTTTTATCCCGGAAACAACTCTTAAACTCTATTACTCAAATAAATTGTAATTCATCTTATCAAAATATCAGAATACTACAAAAGATCTCCTTAGATGGAAAGTGGAAGGAAATTCTCTTTGTTTCCCTCTCCATTTCTTACTTGCATCTATGCTTGTCATCTGTCAAAGGACAATACTCTTATCCGTTTTTACAGTTGGAGGAGCTCAGATGAGAAGCTGGTCTCACAAATCCCGTTTAGGTTCTCTCCCTGCTTAGTCCGGCCCTTGTTCCTACTCCCTGAACACCCTCCTATGAGTACAGTTTTAGACTTGCCTTACCCTCCACTCATTACAGTTGTCAGAGGCCGGGGAGCGGCAGCCCCGGGAAAGGAGCATCAATTTCCGTTGTCTGCTTGTGTTAGCAGACTTGCTTTCTCGGTACAAAATAGGAGATTGCGCCCTGGCCTGCCTGTGTATGAGTCTCGCTGTTAAAAAAAAGGTCAAAGGGTCTTGATGGCTCTCTGACTGAGAAAGGTTTTCATACGCTTCACTGTCAGCTCAATCAGAAAATGACTAGAATCATCAAATTAAACATAGCTTAATTACTTTTGTTATTATAAGGTGATAGTTTAACCTTTATTCTCGTGACTCTAAGCTAAGTAGTAAGTGATCCACTTTCCATATTCTTATTTCGGCAACTCTAAAAATGCTAAAGAAACTGCCCTAAAAATGAATAGTGCAGACAGGTTTTACATATCATTTTCCCCCATATTTTTGAAATAGAAAATGCAGGTAGTTTATTATTATTACTATTATCAATATTTTTCATTTGAAATATGAAATATTTCCATTTATAAAGTGTATTAAGTATATAAAATATAAAGAGATTATATTAGTCTTTAGTTATGAATGAAAAATTGTTAACTGATGGAACTTTTTCAAAAATCCTACTGGCTTAATTGTTCTTAGTGCTACTAAGCCAAAAGTTCCAAAGCCACATTGCTTCACTTTCTCTAGTGCCAGTATGCCTAGCAGGTACCTGTCTTCAAATGTGTGAAATAGAGATTCTAGTAACAATAGTGGCATGTACCTTGTTGTAGCTCCCTACCTTGTACTGTGGTCAGAGGAGGAGGAGCCCATCCAGTGGGAGTAGGTCCAGGGGTCAGTAAGTCAAATCTCAGAGCTGTTATCACAAGAAGACTAAGAACACACTCATGTAAATTATTAAAAGTTGTTGAGCAATGAAGAACACCCATAAAAGGAAAACTGAAAGCTATTTAATGTACTGCTACATGTTTATGTCTGTGTAATAATTAGAAATCCTTATTTTTGATTCAGGAACACAAGATGTTTCACTGTAAGTGTTTGAGAGGGAATGTATCACTAAGCCTCACACTCACGGTGAGATGTCTTATTGATGATAACACTCATTATTTTAAATTGTCATGATGTACCTTGCTGTTGATAGGATGTTAAAAGAAGAATCAAGAAAATGATTTGCCTTGGGTCACACACATCATTAGAAATTATGAGGGTATTCCTATGTTTTGCTCCTCAGTACTCAATTAGAACCATGAAGAATGTTCTCCCCCAAATCACTTTTGCTTGGATGTAATAAATACATTCTTTACTTCCTACACAAGCTAAATTCTTGATGAGGTCAATATTCTTCACTACATTAAATCCTCTGTAAATGATCTGAAGTTATTGCTCCCTGACAGCCATTCAGTAGTCTATGCCAGTGATCACAGTCCAGTTCCTAGTATTAATGTGTCCACGTCATGAAACCTGTCAGGAAAATTGATATTAATGAGAGCCCTTGCTGGAAAACTCAGGAAAAAGGCCAAATGTACAATCCTATGGACAGTGAACACTGTCTTAACTTCCATCAGCCATGTCTGTCTTCCTACCAGAATTAAAATGCACCTGCATGAATATTTCATCATGAACACATACCATACAGTTGGAAAAACAGAAGATTCAAATCTATAGTGCCAGAGGTATTTATCTCTCATGGTACATGCTTCATTCAATACAGACATTCATCTGTATACGGCTTGGTAAAAGTATCTAAACTTCAATATTTACAAGAATAAAGAGCAACTTTCAGAGCATTTTGAAACACAGGAAGTTTGTGATGGAAACACATGACCTTATGTACCTCACAGACATGCACAGTATACAACTCTGAGGGGTACATAGAAATTTGCCTCTTGTTATACAGATATTAAGGAAACAGTTTACAGGCAAAGAAATTATATGTATATATATGAAATAGAAATATTACATATATTATGTACATTATATATAAGTATAAATATTAAATATATACACATTAAATATATATAAATATAAATATTTATATAAATGCAAATGCTTATGTTTGTATTTATAGATTAGATATTAAATATATTTATAGATTTTATATTATAATTAATATTTAAATGTATTTATAAATACCATTTATCTAGAAATATTATAAATATTATTATATGTAATGTATTTATGTGATTATGATATACAATATACAATGTATTATACAATATCTAATATATCATGCATGATATACACATATAATATTGTATGCCTTATACACATGCACTATATTTTATATTATATAATAGAAAATATATACAATGTATAATATTGTATAC
>PVKM010037147.1:0-14564 GCA_004027735.1 Carollia perspicillata | reverse complement strand
TGGTGAATTTTGTTTGAGCAAAATATTTCTACTTCATTTACATGAGAGTTTACATGTGTTGTATCTCTTCACAGAATATAGCAGTTAGACAAGGAGAGAAAATATTTCTGTGTTGTTAGATACATTTTTAATACATCATCAGCTAAGAAATGACAAATTTTAGACAATAGTGTAAAACCAATGAAAGAAAACGAAAGGCATACCAGCTCATATTAAACCCGCTATTGAAATGCAGTCAGACGACTATGGCATGTTAAGTACATAAGCATTGACAGTTTGTGGGATGCCAATGTTGGTTTATAAAGCTGTCAAATAACAAAATGTAAATGTGAATTCAAGTCTGTAATTTGCTGGCAAGTATTCCAGATACATATTTGAAGAAACAGGAAGTGACTCGCAGAATGTCCACTTTACACTGAAGCTCATTGGTTGGCCTGAGGGAAGGTGCTGGTACAAGTTTTTCTGATGAGACAGGAAATCACTTTTTTATGAAAAAAAATCTATTATTAAAACACTCATCTGATAAACCATAATTATACTAACTTGTATACTTTACAATTATTAACAAGCTAAATAAACTCATTTGGTCATTTTTTTATTGCAAAGATACCACCTTGATGAAAGATTCAGATTTCCATGAGAAAATTCAAAGTTTGGGCTCCTTTAACAATTTGACTTTTATGACTTTGAGATAATTAATTTAAAAGGAAAGCTATGCAGTATGAGATATTTAAAAAGATATTCTTGGAAATATAAAAATGTTATATTTTTATATTTTTTTATGTTAGGAAAGAAACACCTAACCCTCAAAACAAACTAAAATTGCTGAGAACCTATTCATCAACTCTGTCTAAATGGCAAACTTACGAATTCAAGAAAGAAAGTATTTTATACCTCAGCATCAAAAATGAAATGTTGTTTTATTTCTGTTCTCAAACTGCTGGCCCGCCCAGCTGGAGCACTGCAAGTTTAGAAATTATATAACTATTACACTCATGAGGATGTCTAGTCAGAACACATTTTGGTATCCCACTTTACAACAGATTATCATTCTCCATGACTGGCCATCAGGTTTTCTTAACAGTATATATCCAAATGAAAGCAGAGAAATACATCGATATACAAATGCAACTGTCGTCTAGAATAAGCAGTTTTAAGACATCGCTAAACTAGAAATGTATGTTTCTTACCACAACAACCAGTGCAGCTGTGGGTCTCAGGTGAGGATGTGAGTGGCAAGAATGGTGTTGCCAACCTTCGGGCAGACTTTGCTGTCAGCTAAAATCTTCTTTCCACCTCATGGCAAATATACAGCGCTTACTCAACATTCCACTGAACTGAGAATACATGTGGGCTAATCCATCAGAAAGCAGGTCAAATGATGCTGAACTCTTGAGGACTTATTGTAAGAACAGTGGAAAGACGTGCACAGGGTGCACTGTCCTTGTCTGCTCCTTTGGCCTTGTTTGGCTAACTAATGACTCATATGATTAGAAGATACTCATCTAATACTGAATACGCTCTTTAGCATATTTGTTGGTACCTCTTCTCGAGTACTTCTAGTGAAGGGAAATTCTCTGTTTCCCATGGCTACAGAATTTAATTTGGAATAATTCTAAATATCACAATGTTCCCCCTCGATTCAAACTGGAATTACCCTCCCTCTTAACAAGTGATTATGAATTTGCTTATACTCTGGAATGCAGAGAAAAAAAACTCTAATTTCCCCTCAACTTGATACTACTTCCAAATATTCAGGAACTTTTCAGACTTATTATCCCTGACTCGTGATCACTTCTGTAGATTAAATATTTGTATTCCCAAATTTCTGCATTGCTTTTTCAGCTTATAAGATTCTAACCCTGGCTAGTGTCCCTTGAGTGAGCTACAATGTGTCTGCATCTCCCCTAGTATGAATAGTAAATTCAGACTTCCATTCAATGGTCCCATGGAGCTGCTAGAGTAGAAGATTTTCCTTGGCTCCCCTTTGTGTTACTATCATCTTACTTGCAGTAACTGGGCATGCTTTCACACTACCATGTTGGAAATTTCAGATGAGGGCTCTAAGAAGACCATGGTGATAACCACTCACAGTCTGCTTTCCTGGGCACTTCAGCAGAACCCACGTAAATATTGTATCCAATTGCGTAATGAGGGTTTATGTGTGTCAACAGCTGCCTACCTCCTGTCACACTGCATCAAGAAGAGTGTACCATCCTCCTTCCCCCATTTACAACCCTCATGTTATGCACAGCTATCCAAGCCATATAGGGAACTCTAGAATAAATAGCTAAAACGGTAGCATGTTTGTTTGTAAATGAGGCATTCAAGCCGGGTTGGATATGCAACATTAACACTCATGCCAAGTTTCAAGACTGCCAAGTGGACCAGCACTAGATCACAGAAAACTAACTCAGAAAGGAAAACAGGTGGAATTCTTGGCTAGATTATGTCAATATATACATTTTTTATAATTCTTTTTTATTTGAGTAGCACTAGGATGGTGTCATTATGAAATAATGAGCATCAGTAACCAGACTTAGAAATTTCTTATATTACTATGTCCTAAAAGCTGATAACCCTTGAGCATTTTTTTCATGTCCTCAAAGTATTGACTGACCAGATTGCTAAACACTCTAGAAACTTATTGCTCTATTGAAGTCTCATTTAAATGGAAGGAACAGATATTTATTAAAATAAGTACCAAATATTTTATTAGTACATTGGCTATATTAAAAAATTTTAGGACTTTATCTTGAATATTTATTGTTGAGATTTTGATTTATCTTTCAATTGTGTTTTGTAGCTACATTCACTATGTTTTATAGGCAAAAGAAACTGGAGCTAAGAAAACAACGCAATCTTCTCAGAGTGAGAAAATCCACCTTGGGATTTCATCAACTTAAAGCACAGGCCTGTGTTCTTGCCCACTTGTTCTCTCTATGGTGGCTTTGATGTCCCCATCATTTCTCCCACCAAAACACTCTTATGGCTAAAGTCTACATCTATTTAATGGAACATGTGTCTCTTTTCATAAAGTTCTAAGTGTACATTAGCAATAAATATTGAAGGTGAAGTACTAAGTTATCTAGTGTTAAAAATCAGGAGGGTCTTTTAAGAAAATCATCTTCCATGGTACGATGGCTTCTCTCTTCTATTTTATCTCATTATATCTTACACAATTATGGAGTTAATCTTCATTTCCTCTGGGTCTTGAATACCTATTCTATCTTGATTAACACCAAACAATTTATTGCTAATAGTAAGTAATGTCCAGCTAGTTTTGTTTTGTTTATTTAGTTTTTACTCTATATGATGTTTCTTTATGAAACGTAATAGGAAACAGGTCTTACTGTTGCATATGTATCAGACCAAACAGGAACTCAACAGACACTATTTGATCAAGAAATAAAATAGCCCAATTTTCAGTAGGTTATCTTATTCCTTAATGTTTATAGAGATGCATCTTGCAACATTCAAATATTTTGAAATTTTTGTGATACCCTAGTTGAGAAGCAGCATTGAAGTCAACAGGGCCTACAATAAATTCAAGTTTTAATATTTTCTGGTTAACAATGTTTAGAAAATATTCAAACATATTCCTCATCTGTAAATAAATTTTCCTTATATCAAGAGGTTGATTCAAGACCAATGTGATGGCGGTATGAAAAAGAACTAGTTTTGTTTGGTTCATTCTTGCCAGAAATAAAGAGTATGATTAATTTCAGATATAAAAATTGCAGATGTCATCAAAATATTTACAAACAAAAACAGAACAAGTCTCAGAAAAATAAAGAAAAAATCAACACATAGCTATTCTTATTGGGTTGAAGATTTAAGGTTGGTGAATACTGAACAAATGTCCACTTTGATTTTAACGTTTTTCATTAGAATCAAACCTCTTTACCTTCCCTTGGTGTTTTATTTGTCCAACTCTGCTTACAAAAGTCTTCTCATGTTTCTACCCTTTTTAGGTATATTACTAGCTATGTCGAAGCATGCTGGCATTGTGTACAGTAATGATTTTTATTGGCAGCTCACTGATTCGCCTGCCTATTGCCAATTTCATCATGAAAGAAGAAAACATGCTTTCAGAGAGAAAGGCTGGGAGAAAGGGGTAGAGAGATGGCAAGAAGCATACAGACAATAGTATGTGAGCTCTTCAAACACTTCCTATTTTCATGAAAAATCAGAACTATGGGAAAGTTCTCTTGAATATATGAAATGTCAATTCACTCATTTATGTAAAGGCTTCTTACTATCAAATTTTTGTTTGCACAATTGTAAGGAGTTGAACTGGCGGGACTGTGGCCACTCATTGGCCTTGCATTCTGCAGCACACGAAATCCTGAAATTAGGCCAAGGTCCCTGGGAATGGTGGGAGCTTAACTCCAGAAGAAGATAGCTTCAGTAGTGTTCAAATGTTTCTACAAATGTCAGTTTTTTAAACTAACAGAAACACACTGTTTTCAATAAATCTAATTACTGTAGCAAAGCAGCCTTCCAACAACTTGTTAGTATTTTCTTAAAGTGTCCTTCCAAAAAGTGTGAAATATGTATTACTTGGCCATTTTTGATTCCATTGAGATAAATTTCAGCACTTTGGTTATAATTATTTCCTGAGAGAGTAGAAACAATGAACTTGACTATATACATTTGTTATATATGTTATCATAGATTCTACTTTCCTTTCTTTTTCTGTCAATCCTGAGCAAAGCAGGTCTTGCACATTAAATTACATTTTGAGTCCTTTAACCTTGTGTAACAAAATGGATTATTCATTCCAGAAAGGGATATTACACAGTGATTTAAAGTAAGAGCAAGACAAGCCCGGGTTCACATCTACATTCTGCACTCATTAGAAGTGTAGCTTTGAAAGAGCTGGGTCACAATTTTGAAGCTCAGATTTATCTGTAAACTGTGGACAATAATAACACTGTATTCATAAGGTTTCTGGGATAAATGAATGAGACCTGCCTCTAAGATCTTAATCAGACACAAAAACCTCAATGCATGCAGACCCCTCCCTGTTGACCTCCATTAAGCTCAGGGTAACAGACTCGAGCACAAATGTAGTAAAACAGGAATACAGGGGCACCAAAGAAAACAGGAGAGAAAATTAAACTGCATAGTTCCTATTTGATTTTCAAAGTAAATATCAAATGGTTGGAGCAATTACAAAATTGACTTTACATACAAGGGCAGCATTCCCTCATGCAGTGATATGAAATAATGAGGTGCATTACTCCAAGCATCAGTTGCTCAGTGATACTTAGAGACACCAGTTTTTTATTTGTCTTTACTTTTACTGTTTTTCACTTTTCTTCTTCTACATTTAGTCTTATGCTTGTAATGTGACTGTTTCTACTGAAACTACCATATCCATCTTCAATGCAGGATGAGGTGGGAGTGGGTACTGTATGTGGGACAATGATTTTGTTCCTTTTCTTTAGAAAAGGTGACGATTTCGCACACCTCCATAAAAGACGCACTGATGTCTTATGGTCCAAGTCTGGGCCAAACCCTCACTAGCAGCTGAGAAGGATAGCAAGTTTTCAGCTGGGAATATTGCTACGTCCAACAAGATGAAGCTCTTGTTCACGGGAGAGGTAGGAGAGAGGGAACACTGAGGGCATTTCTTTAGTGTCTGCCATGGTGGTCACACAGGAGAAAACCTTTCCCTTCCTTCCTCCCAAGTTCTGTGGCTGTACTAGTATTCTGAGATACAACAATTTAACAGGAGAAATCCACAATTCATTTTGTGCGTATGAGAGCTCATAAAGCTGTGACCAAAGCAGGCAGTTTTTATACCCTTTAAACAAATAAAATATACATTTGTGAAGAATTGACAAGATAAAGAAGTTTGAGCTTATGGATGAAATTAGTGAAGTAAAAGTTTTGTTTATACACCTTTCTACGGCTCTAAATTTCCCTTGTCTAGTGATGAGGATGTCTCTCTACTTCCTGGAAAGGGAGAGCACCTTTTTTAAAAAATATATTTTATTTATTTATTTTTAGAGAGGGGACAGGAAGGAGACAGAGTGGGAGAGAAAAATCAATGTGTGGTTTCCTCTCATGTGTTCCCTACTGGGGACCTGGCCTGCAACCCAGGCATATGCCCTGACTGAGAATCGAACCGGCGACCTTTTGCTTCACAGGCCCATGCTCAATCGACTGAGCTACACCAGCCAGGGCAAGGAGAGCACCTTTTACATGGGAGGGTTTTTTTTTCCTGCCTTCAGGGGAGCAAAGGATGGTCAGATTGACCTTCTTGCACCAGCTGTTTCTTAAGTAATTTTAAACAATATGCCTTAATGCTACATTTTGGGGTGTCATAGTCTGTTTCCCCTCATAGGCAGCAATGCAAATGTCAGAATGGCATTAGTCTTATATTACACTAACTGGTTTGGTCATTACTGTTCTAATATTAAAGTAATGTCAGTTATATGGAGGAGTAAGAAATTCTCCTCCTCTATAAAAGGAAAAAATAGCTGGCATAAAGTGTCAAAATCAACTTCTTTGGAACTCTGTACATTAACCAAAGGCTTTCAGCAATCTAAGGGGCACTAAACAAAAAAAATAAATAAATAAAAATAAATGGATTCTCACCAAGAGCAGCGCATTTTGTATATTGTAACTTACAGTCCCATCCCACTTTCCAGCTAAGTGGTAGCCATGGGAAAAAAAAAAAAAAAAAAAAACAGCCTCCATTCCAAGTACCAGAGGTTTTAAAACAAACCTCATTTGCAAATAATTGCATTTATTTGTCTGGCCACTTCCTGAAAGACTGGTTGAAGACATGAGTCTTTATTTTAATTGAATTAGAGCTGGCCAAGTGCTAAAATTCCTGGGAGCATGCATGGGAGGTATCAAAAACATTTTTTGTAAGCTACTGTTTCAGGAACTATTGCCTGGGGCAACAGATAATTCTTGGGGAAAACAATAGATCCTTAAGGCTAGGGAATATTCACAGACAAAATTGCTAATGCTCATTGAGTTCTGCTGGGTAGATCATGTCAAGCCTAGTTAATGTAGGAGATACCAGTCAGAATGCCTGAACCTCCCTCTACTCTCCACTGATAGAAGTTTTCCAGGAGCCAGGCTGCCACCCCACGTCTACTCTTAACCACAGTAAATAGACAGGCTGGGGACACAGAGCCCACCTGTAATCAAACATTAAGATAATCAGTGACCAGTTTATGACAAACCTGTAGTGAAAACATGAACTATCAAACTGGATAAAATTTCAATATATTTACCAAAAAATACCAATGAAATTGTGTCGTTTAGAGGTAAGGATGGAAGCAGAAGTAACATAGGGAAGACTAGGGAGGAAATCATAGATGAGAAATGGCAGAAACTGAATAATAACAACTTAGGTACAGGGAAAAAACAAAAAAACATGTGGACTAGTAGATGAGGCTGATTGATCAGAAAAGCAGGAGCAGCAGAGCAGTTTTAAAGTCATGTATTCCCACAGGTGGCAGATCCTGAACAGAAACTCCAAGTAAGCCTCCGATTGCCTTGGATCCAGAAACAGCCAGCAATTTATGTTTGTCTGGAATCCTAATTGTTTAGTTCAGGTTTCAATAAACCCAGCATGATTTGAATTGGCTTGAGGATGCCTACACGAAATAGCTCAATAACACCTGATTATGGAAGGAATGCAAATGAAAATTAAACCTCATGAGACTCAAACAGTATAACGGTTATTTGAAGGGGTTAGTTCATAAATCCATGAGGTCCATATTTATTAGTTTCATTGTAGTATTAATTTTTTAAGTTTATTTCCATTACTTTGGTTTAAATAAATACTAAACCCATATAAAATCAAGTGAACACTAATTTTTTAATCAGTTATCTCCTAAGATTTTATACACCTTCAAGACACTTTTTTTAACTCCACCTCATGAGGTATGTTTATTCAGTTGTGTAAAAAGAAAAACAAATAATTATTTGTGTTTCTTTATCTCATTTAATCTAAAAACAGAAGTAGTACTGCCAAACTTTATATCTAGCCTTATTTAGTAGCTAAAACAATTAGCTGTTTTTCAAAGTCTATCATCTATCAGTAAAGCACAAAAATTTTCATTTACGGAGTTTGTCTAAAGTAATCTTTTTCAAGTTCTGGTGGCATATCCTATTGAGAGATTCTAGTGGTGTCTTATGTATCATTGAAATAATCCCCAGCTACAGAGAGTGACTAAGTTGAATAACATCATTCATGTATGTTTAAAAGAAATGTTCTAGCTGGACCCTGTGCCTTTTATTTGATTATATAAGGAATTCAAAAGATTGAGTGAAGATATTGTGTATTCTCAAGATTTAAATCTATAGTATTTTATTTAGTATGTCACACATTGAATGTTAACAAGTTTGCCAACTCTTCTCTTACGTTGACCAATTTGTTTTATTGCGTTACCTGAATTTAATTGGCAGATCCCTCCAAATAGTAATATTAAAAACTAACACATAAAGGACACTTAATGTATCAGTCATCATTTTAGGCTCTTTAACAATTCAAATAATCCTTACAACATATACAGATAACTGACACATATAAAAGTATTAAGTAAGTAGTCCTGATAACATACCAAATAAAAGATGAAGCTGGAACATTCATAGTTATAAATGCCTGTATTAGAAAAGAAGAGCTATCTAATACCGATAGTTTAAGCAAATATTTTAGAAAGCAAGAAGAGCAAATAAAACCCAGTCTCAGAAGAATACAATGATTATCAGAGCAATCAGTATTACAGAAAACAGAGAAAAAATACAGAAATCAATAAAACCAAAAGCTAAGTTGTTGAAAAGAACAATTAAACTGATACACATTTAGTTAGACTGACAAAAATACAAAGAAGAATACACAAGTTACCAAAATCAGCAATGAGTTGGGGCTTTACTAAAATTCTCACCACAATTTAAAAGGTTATAAGGGAATATTATGAATCAACTTACCTTAACAAATGATAGTACTTAGATAAAATGGACACATTCCTAGGAAAACATAACACCTATCTGAAGAAGAAATAAAAATTTCAACTAGGCATATATCAAGTAAAGAAACTGAATTTGTAATTTAAAATCTTTCCACAAAGAAAAGTTTGTCACTATGTTATGACACTGGTGAAATGTAAAAAGTATTTAAGGATAAAATAATATACATCCTACATGAAATATTTCAAAAAATGCATGATGAGCCATTTCTAATTTTATATTAAGAGAAGAGGCAAAAATTAACAACATAAAAAATATAGACATATATTTCATGAATGTAGATACAGAAAGCTTTAACAGAACATTAGCAGATCAAATCTAGTAACATAAAAAGAATTATGCACTATGACCAAGTAGAGCTGATCCTAAGAATACAAGATATGTATGACACCTGAATATAAATTATTATAATACTACATCATATTAATAGAATAAAGAATAAAAACCACATGAAAATCTAAACTGACCCAGAAAAAATGGAAAAATGTCAACATCCATTCATGGTAAATACTACAAACACATTAGAAATAAAAGGAAACGTTCTTTAAACTAAGAAGGAACATCAACAGAAAACGTATAGCTAACATCACACTTAATAGTAACAGAGAAAATGTTTTCCTTTGAAGTTCAGAGACAAGGCAAGACCTTCTCTCACAACTTCCATTTAACAGTAGTACTAGATGGTTTCCCTAGTGAAATAAGGCCAACAAGTGAAACAAAATTCATAAAGACGAGAAGGAAAGCAGTAAAACAGCCATTATTCAAGGAAGACATGGTCTTATAGGCAAAATGTCCTTGGGAATCTACAAGAATACTAATATGTGAGTTTAGTGATATTGCAGCATAAGCAATCAGTATATAAAAACCATTACATTGCTATGAAACTAGAATAATGTATTTCAAAAATTAAAGTAAGATGACAAATGCATTTGCAATACCATCAAAACTCATTTAATGCTTAAGAAATATTTAGCAAGTAATGTGCAAGACTTGTACATTAAAAAATTACAAAACACTGCTGAGAAACATTAAATAAGATCTAACTAAACAGATATACCATGTTCATGGATTGTGAAGACTCATTATTGGATAGCAATTCTTCATATTTGCTGTATAAAGTCAATGCTGTATAAAGTCAATTTTCCCTACGAAAATCCAAAAAGACTACTCTATAGAAATTGACAAATTGATCTAAAATTAGCATATTATCACAGTAGGAGTATCTGTTATAACAGCAAAATACATAATTCTGTGGTCTCTGTCAAGAGTGATTTTGCCCCCACCTCTGGGGTACCTTCTGCACTGTTTGAGGCACTTTTGGTGGTCATGACTGGGTAGAGACCAGAAATGGTCCTAAGTATCCTAAATGCACAGGGCTGCCTCCAACAATGAAGAAGTATTGAGCCCCAAAGGCTAAATTGGGGTAGCCTAGCCCACCAGAGCACACAGATTTAGTAATAGAAAAGAAAAAGAGACTTTTTACCCTTGCAGAGTACCTTAATAAACACTGCTAACTCTGACTGACAAAAGCTCTTTTGTATTATTAAAATTTTTAAAAACTTCCTTCTTTTCATGGAAGCATTCTTCCAATATTCAGCCAACTCATCATGGTCACACCCTGTCAAACTGATAGACATTTAACTTTGTTTAATGCCTGCTCTGAGGCACTAAGTATAATGTTAAAAATCATATTCTCAAGTAATAACATTTTACGCTTTTGCTTGCATTTTGAAACACTTCTTTGTGGTTTCTGTATGCTAAAATCTTGTATTAAGAGTGCTTGTAAGTGGCTGACTGACTTTGGCATTCTTATGTATCAAAGTGGTGATTTATTATCTTTCTCCCTTTATGTTTATTAAACAACGTAGAAGCCCCAAAGTCTCTAACTGCTTTTTAATTCAAGTCTATGAGTTTCTGTGCTTCTGGGCTTCTCGGAAACCAGATTGCTTTGAGAAATTTGTGTCAACATATAATAATAAAATTGATCAACTGCAACTAAACTAAAATGTATAAATTTGATGTATTCTAAAAGGTGATTATTTGGCTCTGAGGTAAAACGAAACTCATATGTATAGGGTGCAGCATTTATAATATGTTATTTTAATATTCATATCATAGAAAATGATGCATCTCGAGTTTGGAGATTATTATTCTGAAACCAACACTAATGTGTGTGTTTTTATCACATCACCAAGCAGTTCTTTAGCACCAGCTGAATTTCCTACAAATCATTTCAGTTCTGACACTACCTACCCACTGAGAGCATCAAATCCCACAGGTTAATGGCTCAGTCTTATAACATGGCACCTCCCCTCCCCCACTTCACATGCCAATCACAGGTCCAGGTTGTTACCTGTGCTTCTGATAGGGCAGCTATTGATTAGAGGTTCCAAAGATTCCCCTCCTTGGATATGATTAGTTTGCTAGAGTGACTCACAGAATTTAGAAAATCAGATTACTTACTAGACTACTTACCAAAAAAAAAAAAAGAATACTAATTCTGTAATCAAATGTTAGTTCCCCTGGCAATAAACCCTCATCCTTAAGTTCTTTCCAAAAATCACCTCATTAAATGTAAACCAGTGTAGTTAGAAGGGGTTGTTATAAATATCAAGACACGTTTATCGCTCTCACCACCTTGAAAATTGCAAGGGTTTTACAAGCTCTGTGTGAGGAAGGGGAGCAAACATCACAGATATAAAAATAAAATTCCTTTCTTAGTAAACCCATAAAAATTAAAGCCCTATAACAAAATTTTATAGCACACAAAATAACATAAGGAATGTTCACCCTTTCCTTCTACTCTTTATCTTGACTAAAACCGAACTTACCCCAGGGCTACGTACATTCCCTTGTTTTCCCAGTGGAGAATAATAATGAAAATAGCTGCTGTTTGTTGAAGTGTCCAGAACTCTTCTCAGCATTTTATAGATATTGCATCTTTTATCAGAACAAGAGTCCTCTAATTTTGACATTTTTTACTCCAATTTTATAGGACTTAAGTCTCAGAAGACTTTAAATAAGTTGTTTGATGTTACAAACATAGTATGAAAGACCATTTGATTTGAATTGGTCCTCCAATATTAATATTTGTCTTAGCCACCGAGTCAGTTTCCCTCTCCCTACAAAACATAGCATCCTTAAGTGAAGGGAACATCCGTCTTCTCCAGACCATTAGTGCTGCTTCCTGTTTGCTACACTTCTACCTTCAGGCATAAGAGTAATTTTTAAAATTTCATTTCATCTTGCTAAGTGTCTATAATTTTTTTTTACTTCTTACAAAACTCTTGGTTTATCCCACTATATATACTAAGCCTTTTCCTTGGCTTTGGGTGATTTCAATATTCATGTTAACATCTACTGTATGCAATAATGCTAAGATCTCTTAAGTGCTTCTCCAAGGTCCTGCACATCCACTCCAGTAAATTATACCCAAGGATATGCTTAGACATTTTCATTAACACAGAATGCTTGATATATGAAATACTCATAACACATAACACAACCAATTTCACTCATAACACAACCAATTGTTTCATTTCCCTTACTTTTACTACTTTTCTTTATCTCATCTTATCTTTCATGTCTTGACTTCTTTGTTTTCATCTCAATCTATTAACAGCCTTGATTTTTCAATACTATGGCAATATAACAAAATCATAATGACATAAAAATAATACTATTTTACTTTGTAACAACTATGTACTTGGTATGTTATCACAACTGGGAGTTATAGAGGTGAAGCAATACACCCAAATCTATACAGGATATGTACAATATAATCAAGATAAGGAAACCCGTACTCCTGTTTGATTCCAATGTCACGTTCTTTTCACTGCACCATGCTACCACAATAGTCAAGATCTTTAACTGATCCATTTCCACCTGCCCTCCAGAGTTCAACCCCTGAGTCATTATTCCAAGGGTATTAGAATAAGAAAGACTCCAGTTCAAGTCCAAGCAGTATGCACTCAACACAATTTGTTCCTCTTTCTGCATTATCTTGTCTTAAAAAGAATTATTTTTAAATGATAAAATTTATAGAGAACCTATCAGATGGCCTGATATATACTTTGCCTCCACATGGAACTGTATTGTTTTTTTCTTTGTGGCACCATATGTTAAGCATCGGACAACCGAGCTCCTGCCTAAGAAACATGAGTCTAGAAAGAAAGATACACAAGGAATTAGTCAATTACAGTATAGGATGATGTGCAAATACATGGTGGTGGGGAATACGCAGGAGTGCCATCCAGATTTGCCAAAGTGTCATTAAAAAATTCCAGGAGGAGGCAATGATCAGCCAAAAAAAAAAAAAAAAAAAAAAAGAGTGGAAAGAGTTAGTCAAGTGGAGGAAGAGGCAGGGAAGCATTCTCAAACTAGAGGAACTGCAAGTGGTCCAGGTCAAGGCATACTGAGTCTTCAGTTCACTACTTAATAGCCTCTGACAGTAGATACTGGTAGATTAGTCCTGATGTACTGATGATGGAGAGGAAAGCAAATTAATCAAAATTAGGCCCAATATAGGTCTGATTCATCCATTCATCTTCTGCCTCAAATGGAGTCAGGAAAGAGTAGAAGTTAAGGTAGCAATCACTGAGAATAGTAGCTGCCTCAGCTCTGCAAGAGGGTCCAGGAATACCCTGCTGCTCCAGGGGTTAAACCTTAGGATCTGGGTCTTGGGAAGTTCTAAGGAGGTAAGATTGTTGCAGAAAAATGAACTCTTACACAATTTGGGGTGATGGAGTAAGCCCTTATTACACGCGTGGGCCCAGAGGAGACAACTTCCAAATTCTCGGCACTGAGGAGGGGTCAGGCAGGTGGTTAAATACCTTTGTAACAAAGTGGGGAGAGGAGGGGCCACGCAGCACAAGCAGGGAGCAGGAGAGTGGGAGACAAGGACACAGACGCAGAGGGTGGAAATTGCCCGGGGGCAAAGAGATAGTGAGAGATTAACTGAGCCGGAGACAGGGAGTCAACTAACTAGTCAGCAGGTGCTCATCTGGAGCCCAGGGGGCCAGTAGGGAGTTATCAGAGGTTGGAACAGAGTGCCATCTTTAACTTCTATTTACATTTTAAACTCCTATTAATAAGATCAGGCCAGTGTGCCAAGGCTCTTGGAGAGCTCAGCCCTGTAACTCTTTCAAACGGAGAATTCCACCATGTAAGCAATGATTATAATATCATTTTGTGTACCACCTAAATACCAGTTCCAGATTTCGGTAAAGACTGGTAAATTAAATCACAGCTTAAACTTATTTTCACTTTGAACTCCCTTCCTCATGATTTAAATTCTGCCTCTGTCATGTGTGTGCACCCTCCTGTGCGTCACAGGATCTACGCTCCCGCTGTTAATACACAGCCCAGTGTTACATTCACCAACCGCGAGAACAAATGTCAGAGACTTTCAGGGCTTCAAAGATGTTATTTTATTGGCCAAAGTTTTACCTGCGCAGGGGCGAACTCTCCGAACGTGTCCGGGGACACAGTGCTCCTTGGAGCTGCAAGTGAGAGTCGCGCCTAACGCTTACAACTAAGAGTTTTTATGGGCACGAGCAAGCAAG
>PVKM010037146.1:0-14556 GCA_004027735.1 Carollia perspicillata | reverse complement strand
AGTTAGGGTAGCAGCTTGCCCCAATCCAGGATATTTCTTTTTTTTCTTTTTTCTTTTTTTCTTTTTTAATATTTTATATTTTTATTCTAGTTTGTAGAAATACTATTGACTTTTGTATATTGGACTTATATCCTGCAACCTTGGATATTTCTTATGCCATTTCAGCTGATGGTCCTTTCTTACTCACTGTTACATGCACCTCATATGCCCACCTGTCTGCATCTTTTTGTCCCCCCACTTGAGCTCACCTCTTCTTCCTGCCCACCAAATGCTAGTTCTTCCATAAAACTGCCCTTGTGACTTCAGCCAAGAAGTTTTACTATATTCTCTAGCTTCACTTGTTTATGTTCTTGCTGCCCTACTCAGTTAACACATTATCGTATACAGTCTTCTTATCTCCAGAGAGCTAGACCACTATTGGGTGCTCTGGGTCGTTCAAGCTTTATCTCAGCCTTGAGTTAGAGCCCCAGGAAGCTGGCCAGGGTTCCTCAGGCACGTCCATTTGCCATCAGAAATATTCTTACTTGTTTATTTATTTGTTTGTTTGTCTTTCTCTCAATTTGAACATAAGCTTCTTGAGGACAGGGACCTATATGCCTTGTTCACCTGGGAATTGTCAGATGCCGGTCAGCGAGTATTTGTCACTGGATGAACAAAAGAGACAAGTTCTGGCCAGGCTTTTCTTAACAACAGCTTGCTCTCGCCACTTTGATCGCAGCGTCTGTGCTGAAGCCGTGACTTTTTCTAGGGCTGAAAACCCTGTCTACACACTCACTGTGATTGCTGGCTCCTGGCATCTCAGATGCAGTCTCACTGGCTGGCCCAGTTTGACATCTTTCGGGGTGATTCATCAGGAGAAGCACCGCCTGTAATAACCTTTCTCTAATTCTCCAGTCTGATTTCATGCTGTGTGGAGTTTCTCCTTGACCTGCCAGCCAGAACACTGGATGCTGTCCAAATGGAAGTTTTCAGACCACAGAGTGGGATGCTCTGGGGAGTGTCTGGGAGTCTCTCTGCCTTGGAGCTGAGCAGGCCAGACAGACACAGGCTCTGTACACCCCCCCGCCCCACCCAGACTTTGTTATTTTGCGGGGGGGAGGGGGGTGGTATGTGCTTTGAAGACTGCTTTTGGGGGGGCTGTGCTTGTGGATTTCTAGTCCCCCTAGGCCTCTGTCTCACACTCTAACTTGCAGAAATGTTTCAGGATCTTCCAATAGGAGCATCCTAAGAAGTATGTTATGAAACATGTCATAAAACTTGTATGAAACTTGAACTTAGTATGTCTGTCTCTGAAGTGGACATAATTGTTATTAACTGTAATGGTTTAACTTGTGAAATAAGGGACCCTTTTGAGAAGGAAGGGTCTGTGGGAAAGGAATTTGTTTACAGTCTCCAGTCCTAGCCGACGAGCCTTTAGTGTGTTGGTTGCACATTGGCAAACAGCTGTAGTTTTCTGGTCTCCAGACATTTCAGACTCTTCAGCTTATCTCACAAGGTAGAGTTTGTTGATGTGCAAGGGTCCAATACTGGGATTCTGCATTCTGCCCATCTTCTGTTGGAGATGTGGTAATGCTGGCTCTTTTCCAAAGAAGTGGAGTAAGGTCAGTTATAAGGACTTACCTTAATAGTAATACGTTTTTTCTTGCTTTTTTGATTTATTTATCTAGTTGATTTTTCTTGTATGTTAGGCGGTCATAACTTCATCTAATTGCTTGGTTAACAAAAGTGTTGTTTACTTCATTGTTTGTATTTTCTATGCTCTAATGGTTACAAGCACGGGGTCTGGAGTCAGATTGCCTGGGTTCTCTTTGTGAGGGTCCCGAGCAGGTTCCAGCATCCCAGAGCCTCAGCTCTCCACAGGGTCGATCCACAGGGCTGCTGTGAGGGTTTCATGAGCGAATACATCTGGGGCACTCGTAACAGGGCCTGGCAATGGGAGGCTGCAACAGTTTTTATTATGATGATAAAAATACACACACACACAGAGTTTGAGAGATAATGTTATTGTAACAACTGTTATCATTGTAAGAGAAAAAAACCTTAATTTTCTATTGTTAAGTGTCCAAGGTAATCGTTCTGTCCTTGGAAACTTATCTGAGGTAGGGACACAGCTTTGCACACAAAGATGGCAAGTGTAACATTTTCATCACTTAGGGATCCTAATGCCTAACAGAAGAGTAACTGCTGTGCTTGTCCTTTCAGTATGGGTTATGTAGGTGTTAGGATGTTTGCAACACTTGTCAAAAGCAAAAAATGCTTTTATTTTAGCCAGATGGGCATGGAGATGGACATACAACATGAACTCAACTATGCAAATATCCGCAGCAAAAGAGAAGACCCAAGGAAATGCATGGCAGCTCCAGCAGTGGCTGCCTGTGGGCAGCTGTGTGCTTGGCAATTGCCATTTCTCTTTTTTTGTTGCTGTTGTTGAAGTTTCTAACTTTTCGAAAATGAGTGTGACATTTCTAATCAGAAAGTTATTAAACTGTTAATATCCCTGAGATGATGGAATTAGTTGGTCTTCTAAAGCTCTGGGATTAGATGCAGCATTAAAATATTAAATCTTAACCCATTCAGCTTTCTTTCTTTCTTCAGTATATTTAAGCAAACATATATTGAGGGCCTATTCTGAAACAGTGTCTAAAACAGTGTGTGCTAGGGCATTCTGGAGGGGGAAAATGAGCAAGGTGCACGGATAATCATCATAGGGCTTGAGAGCTAGAAATCTAGTGGGTATTTCTATTTACCAACAACATACACTTAGAAAAGGAATATTTCATAGAAAATGGGCTGACAGTATCCAGAGGGGAGAGGGGAGGGAATTTCAGGGGAAAAGGGAAGGGATTGCAGGAACAAGTATAAAGGACACATGGACAAAAACTAAGGGGGGTGGAAATGGGGGGGAGGTGGTGAGCACTGGGGGGGTGGACTAGGATGGGAGTAAAAGACAGAAAACTGTACTTGGATAACAATTAAAATTTAAAAAAAAGAAAAGGAATATTTCAAACACTTTTGTTTACAATAGTATCAAAAACATCAAATACCTAGGAACAAATCTAATAAAAGATATGCAAGATCCCTACTCAACAAACATCAAAAGAATGCAAATGTTACAATGTTACACTATTGTAAAGATGTCAATTCTCTCTATATTTATAGATTTAGGTCAGTCTTAAAGGAAATCTCAGCAGGTATTTTTGTGGAAATTGAGAAGGTGATTTTTAAATTATATGGAAATGCAAAGGGCCAAGAATAACCAATACCATAATGAAAGAACAGAAGGAAAGAAATTTGGAGGACCTACGTTATTACATTGCAAGATTTGTTACAAAGCTGCAGTAATTGGACAGCATGGTATTGGCACAAAAGTAAACCAATAGATCAGCGGAACTAGAGTATCCAGAAAGAGTCCCCGTGTTTAGTCACCTTATTAATGACAAAGGTAACTTGCAGTGGCATTGGAGAAATGAGGACCCTTTTTCAGTAAATAATGATGAGTCAACTAGGAATCTAAGTGGAGAATGAATTTTGGCCAATACCTAATACCTTACACAAAAATAATTTTCAGATGAGCTGTAAGTTAAAATGTGAAAGATAAAACAGCAACTTTTTAAAATAAGAAAACAGCATTTTTCATGACCTTTCGGGTAGGTAAGGATTTCCGAAGCTTGATACAAAAAACACTATCTAAAGGAAAGACATACATTAAAATTAAGAACCTTTGCCCATCAAAAGACAAATTATAAAGTATGAAAAGACAGTCCTAGCATTCACAGAATTTGCCATATGTATATTTAATTTATGATTTGTGCTTAGAATATATAAAGGACTCCATCAAATAAGAAAAAGTTACTCTACCTAACTTAAAAATGGGCAAAAGGCTTGCACAGTTACCTTGCAAAAAATATTCAAGTAGCCATAAAATGTGAAAAGGCATTCAACTTCAGTTATTATGTAGTAATAAGCTGGTGCTACAACATCACTGTATGCCCAGCAGAATGGCTCCACTGAAAAAGACAAAGAACAGCAGGTGTTGGAGGGGGTGTGGAACAGTTGGAACTCCCTAACTGTGCCTCCTGGCCATTTTGCTGAGGCCAAGCTCCTAAATGTCCCTCAGTTGCTGTCCTGACCTCTGCAGTTGTGGTCACAATTTGCACGTCCCCAGGTTACTGCGAATATGAGGGTCATGTACGATGCCTGGTTAGGTGTGTTGGCCATGCACCACATGTGGGAGCTTGTAGAATCTTCCTTTTAGGACTTGCTGCCCTGCTCTGTCCTGTGGGTTTGTCTGTAAGGGCCTCCTTGTAGTTACTAGAGTTTTGTTTTTTTAAAAAATATATTTACTTATAGAGAGAGGGAAAGGGAGGGAGGCAGAGAGGGAGAGAAACATCAATGTGCAAGAGACACATTGATTGGTTGTTTCTCACATGCCCCCAACCACAGGGGACCTGGCCCACAACTCAGGCACGTGCCCTGACCGGGAATGGAACTGGCGACCCTTTGGTTCACAGGCCGGCACTCAATCCGCTGAGCCACACCAGCCAGGGTTAGAATTTTTTTCAGAGATTGTTTAACAAAGGCAATGATGATAACAATAATGGTATCATCTGCAGTGACTGCCAGTTTAGGTATCCGTCTTTTTACTTGTTTCTTCCTCCTACCAGCACCATAATGGGTAGGTACTAAAGCATTGAGGTGCCATTGCTGCTCCCATTTTACAGCTGATAGAACCAAGGTGCACAGAGATTAATGACTTGCTCAAGATCACGGAGCTAAGTCCAGACTTTTCACTTCCTGCTCTGGCTTCTTTGGACAGTTCCATAACTTCTCCCATGAAGTCCTCTTTTCATGACTGTTTGGATCCAGCCTGAGCTCTCCTTCCTAAGGTCTGGAATATTACACGCACAATTTAGTAATAATATTAATTATGGCCCCCATCACAACGACCACAACATAATAACACTAGTAGCAGCTAGCCCTGCATCTGTTGAATGCATCTGTGTGCCAGATGCCATGCTTGGCTCTATGTGTTGTCACGTTGAATCCCTGGAACAGCCCAACGAGGAGGCCTTGACTGGTACTGGCACATTATAGAGGCTGAGCTCCAGAGAGTGAAGTGTCTTGTCCAAGGCCACAGTTAGGAAGCGGCAGGGCCAGGGGTCAAGTCCAGGTCTGTCTGTTGGACTTCAAATGCCTAATCCCGTCACTACGTCTCTGTGCTACCACTTGCTGTATTTGGCTTTCAGACACTTGACTGTGTTCAGTCTTTGTGTGCTGAGATATAGCATGTTCATCAAGGCGACTTTGTACCATCCCTCCATTCAGCATTTATTGAGCACCTACTATTCCCAATACATTTTGGAGTTACCAAGATCAATAAGATGATGTTTCTGATCTTGAGGAACTCAGGTCCATTAAGGGATGCAGATCATTGCAAATGAGGAGGTCTCTGCAGCAGCAAACACATGTGGGTACAGAGGTGCCAGAGAGGAGGGAATAATCAGATCCCCCGAGGAAGGAGGGCAGGGAGGTTCTTTAAAGAAGGCTTTACCAAGAGGGGCTTAAGGTGGATTTTTGAAATAGAAATAAGAATTTGCTGATTGGTTAGGGCAGCAGGTGCATTCCAGGCAGAAATCATAGTGAATAGAAGTCAGGGCTAGTCCTAAAGATTTTAAACTCTCCTGTCCCTAATGGATATCATTCTGTACAAGAAAGGAAACACCAGAGTGGGGAGAATCTGCCTCTTCCCTGGTACCAACAGTGCCTATGACAGCAGGGGGTGGGCATGCTGTGGACTGCATGGAGAGTGTCACTGATGGCCATGGTGTGAGCGACACAGTGGCTCTGAAACGTTAGTGGAAGCTCGTTCAAAATGCAGATGTGGGGTCCTATGCCCAGGAGTCTGTGGGTCACTCTGAAAGAAGTGGGCATGCCTTAGCACTTGATTGTACTGAGGCGTAACCCGTATTGTGGACAGGAAAGGAAGTCACTGTCAGGACAGAGTATGGAGAGACGGAATGGTTTCCTACAGGCAAAGGCGACAGGGTGAATTTTATCTCCCTGATTGTTTAATCTGTACACAAAACATATCCTGTGAAAAACGGGGCTAGGCTCAGAGGAAGGAGGAATGAAACTTGGTGGAAGAAATGACACCTTCAGATATGCAGACGATACCATCTTACGGCAGAAAGTCGCAGTGGTTTGAAATGACTTCTGGTGAAGGTGAGAAGAAAGCAGGACTTGCATGTGAGCATCGAGAAGACAAAAATCATGACGACAGAAGAACTACACAGATTTAACTTAGTGAAGATACTGAAACTGTTAAAGATTTTGCTTACTTTAGTTCAGTGATCAATTCAAGTGGGTACTGCAGCCGAAAAGAACTCAAGAGCAGGCTGGGGTTCAGAAGAGCAGCAGTGGAAGACCTGGGGAAGAGTACCACAAAGATAAGTGATGAGAGACCGAGGCCAAGAGCATCCACACCCTCGGATTCCCAGTCACTGTGTACAGATGTGAAAGGTGGACAGTGAAGAAGGCCGATAGGAGAATGATTGATTTGAAATACGGTGTTGGAGGAGAGCTGTGTAGATACCCTGGCCCATCAGAAAGGTGAACAGGTGGGTCTTAGGGCGAATTAAGCCTGAAACATTGCCGGAGGTAAAAATGCAAAACTGAAGCTGTCCTGCTGTAGGGATGTTATGAGAAGGCAGGGTTCTTTGGAAAAAGACACTAATGCTGAGAAAAATAGGGGGCAGCAGGAAAAGATGAAGACACGTATGAGATGGACTGACTCCATAAAAGAAGCCATTGGTATGAGTCTACAGGAGCTGAGCAGGGCTGTTGAAGACAGGATATCATGGACATCACTCATCCATGGGGTCACATAGGGTTACACGTCAACATCGTGTGTCACACCTGGAGTCGGTTCTGTGGCTCTAGGGTGGGGAGCTAGAATCTGCAGCTTGGGTGATTCTGATGCAGGTAGCCTGTGAACCACAAGCTGAAAAACTCTGCTCTTCGGGCCTCTTGGGGAAGATGAGTCCAGGTGCCATGAAGACAGAGACTCATCCCAGGTGAACCAGTGCTGTGGACTTGTCCCCGAGGGAAACTGGCATCCGCTCCCACGTGAAGCCCTGCCTGTAAATTTGGGTACAGGTGTTGGAGATTTCTGTTCTGGAAGAGCTGTTCTAGTTATTGCATGGCAAGTGTAAATCAAAACGTAGCCCCCTTAGGAGCAGATTGCTCCTTATTGTTCCATCTGAAAGATTCTACCTGTTATAGCTTACATGTTTTTAGAGCTTTTCAATGGGACAATCCTATCTAATCTTTCCCTGTCTTTCTCTCACCAGCCCCAACTCCTGATTGCAGGGGGGCATAAAAGAAGTCAGGAGGTGACTCTTGGTATCCCCTTTGCCTTCCCAAGTCTGAGGCTGCCATGACAGCTCCAGTTACCTCAGTCTGTGAGTCCGAGCGATGCCATCTCTCAAAAACTGCGCCCGGTGGCAATCCCAGGGCATCCAGCCAGGTTGCTAAGCCCAACAATGCTCAGGACTGGCCTCAGTGATTCAGTCACTGTCACCACCAGCAGAGGGCCTCGAAGACCAACCTGGGCCTTCCTGTCTCTGCCTCAGCAGCTGGCATAGGTCTGGAGCAGCCTAGGCCTTCCAGGACCATTTTGGGGGTGAAATCTAGTGCCATAGTCTCAAGCCCAGCTGACTTTGCGAATTCAATAATCTGCACTCAGAAAATAGGATCAGTGCCCTGCAAGTAACTCACTTCATGTGAGCCGTCAGTTCTGATGGGCGATCTGCACTTTGTGGGGAATAATGGACAGTCCAAGGGTAATCTTGTGATTGCACATGATATTTACCCCAGGTGCTGGCTTTGGGACCCACCCTCCCTAAACTGTGACTCCATCGCAGGTCTTACGTTAGGCATTCAGACCTGAGCCATGTGTCTCTTCGTGCTCCACTAGCACCACACACAGCTGGGGAGTGTATGAAAAAGGCCAATGCCTGGGCTCCCCTCAGCGCCCCAAATCTGAATCTCCAGGTGGGCTCCCATACTCCCACTTTACCCAGTTCTCCAGGTGATTCTCTCACATACTCACATTTGAGGATGGCTGTCTTCAAGGGCTTGACCATTCTCTTGCCTCAGTCTGGGTTGGTGTGTTTCTGGTTGTCTACCATTTTTCTTGAATGGTAGGTTCCCTCTCGTCTGTCTCGTGGAAAGTGTACTAACTGGATCTGAAAAAGCACAGCCGTGTTGTCCCCCAAATGTAGTTAATGATCATTAGCCTGGCTTTCATTTCAGTCGGTAACCTTTGCTTTTCTTTCCTTTCTCTCAGGTATCTGTACCATGTTTTGACCAAAAACACCACAGTCACAGAACAGAACCGGAATCTGCTAGTGGAGACCATCCGTTCCATCACCGAGATCCTGATTTGGGGAGATCAGAATGACAGCTCTGTGTTTGAGTAAGGATTTAATTTTGCTTCTTCCTCAATGCACATCATGAACCATTCCTGATGTTGTCAGAATTTGATGCCAGCTTGGTCTTGTACAGATATCTATGCTCTTCATCTATATAACAGGGAAGTTATGGAAATGATCTCTCTAGAAAATCTGAAAATATCATGGATATTCTTTCTAGTAGGGTCTGATTATCACCTCCGAAGAAGGAGACAGTGTCCTGGGTAGTTAGACTCTGAGTGAACTGGAGGAGACACTAGGGACAAACATTTGTTGTTTACTGATGGGCCAGGCATAGTGCTAAGCTCCTGATGAAATAATCCCCTGCATTTCCCAGGAACTCCAGGGTAGAGGCCTTGTTGTCCCCATTTACGTGTGTGGTCACACAGCTGGTACATGTTGAAGCAGCATCTCATACCAGAGCCCATGGGGGCGTTTATCCTTATTCTCATACTTTCTAGGTGAGCAACCCTAGGCCAGCCTCAGTTTCCTCATCTTTAAAGGAGAGAGAGAAAGTTCCCTGCCTAGTGCCTAGTATACAGTAGGCACTAAGAAATGTTACCAGTTCATTAAAAAAAAAAAGAAAACAAAAAGTAAAGAGGTGTCTCCATTGGACGGTTGAAAAGCAAAGGCCATAAACCATGAGCTACTTCCTCAATAGACCTGTCTCAGCATCTGACTGCAGAAGAATTTGGATTATGACAACCACCAGGAAGATTTTATTTTTATATAAAAGGATCTCAATTAGACATATTGAGGCCACTTTTAAGACCATTCAAAAAAAAATAAAGGTATCCTATTTCTAACATGGCTTCTGAATAGCTGTATGTTTTCATCAGTAAGCTTACCTAAGATAAAAGCTACTTGTGGAAAATGCAAACCTGTGACACTGGCCATGGTCCCCAAGGGGAAACATGAGTAATAAAGTGAGGTGTTGCTTATAAACAGGACCAGCTTCCGTTAAGGCTCCCTGGGGAGTCGGTTGGTAGGTTGGTTGGTCTCTGTTTTTGGAAATGAGAGAGACCCTTGGGTTAAAGCTTAGAAACCATGTCCCCTTTTACTAGAATAGACTTCCTTAGTCCATATGTCAGCTTAGAAGAACTCCTGAGCTCTCAGAGGCCCAGCGATTCTTAAATGGCTGCCTAACAGAGCCCCCAAAAGAATTTGTTTTTAATACAATTTTTTATTTTGGAGTACTTTTAGATTTTCAGAAAAGGCGTGAAGCGGTAAAGGTAGTACAGAAAGTTTCCATATGCCATTCCCATTGTTTCCCCATTGTTAACATCTTAGATTACTGGGGTACATGTATCAAATTTGAGTACCTGACATTGGTACCTGACTATTAGGTAAACTCCAGACTTGATTTGGATTTTGCCAGATTTTCCATTAATAACCACTGTTTGCTCTGGGATTTCAATCCAGGCTCCCACAGTGAATTTAATTGTTAAATTTCCCCTCTTTTCTCTGGTCTGTGACCTTAGTTTCTTAGTCATCTTTTGTTTTGGTGACCTTAACAGTTTTGAGGAGTCCCTATCCCGCCAGGGAGCCTGGGAATTAAGCTCCGCCTGCTTGAAGAGGGTTGTATCTACACATGCTATTTGAAATTCTTGTGCATGGAAATTTTGTTTCTTCCCTTTTTTCAAATGTATTCCCTCATTTATGTGTATCAATGTGAACTCATGGATATTTATTTTATACTTTGGGTTACAATCCAGTACTGTTATTTATTTTGTTGCTGACTTTGTTGTAGCCTTGGGCATTGGAAGCTCTTTCAGGTTGGTTCCTGTGTCATCTGACATGTCCCCATTGTTTCGTTTTTGGGCATTTCTTCCTTTCTGGTACTGTCACGTACTCCAGGTTCATCTTCTATTTCTTCTGCCCCAGCCCTAGAATTAGTCATTTTTCCAAGGGGCCCACCACACTCCTCCAGGGTGTTTTTAAAAACCCAGGCTCTTGGACTTCATGATAGACCTAGGGTATCAATCTGAGGGCAAAGTCTAGGTCCAGGCATTTTAACAGGTTCCCAAGCTGGTCATCGTTCTGCTGCAGTGGGCTTGTTGGGGGATCCGTGGCAGACAGGGCAAACAAGTAGATCAGGTGACAGGAATATTCTGGGGGATCATCAGGAATGGCTACCAGAATCAGGGTCGGAAAAGATTTTAGGAACCTTTTTTAGGTAATTTTCTCATATGTTTACTCTTTCATGGATTCAAACAGATGGTGTGCAGCCCACAGTCCTGCTTCTGTGAAACTGGTAATTGAGGGGAAGGAGTCACCAGCTGAGTTGACCAGCAGATACGTGTTTCTGCAGTGATTTGTTTGGAGTATTCCAAATGAGAAGTTATCTGCTCTTAGCTAGAATTCAGAGACCACATAACTAGAAACACTGCTTTCTTCCTTTAAAGAAACGTATTAGCGGGTCTGTCTTCCCAGAAAGTCAGTGCCCCCGGCTGCATGCAGACAAACGTCCTGTCCAGAATGAGAAAGGCGAACGCAGACTTGGGAGAGTGCCTAGGGTCCCACCGTTATGTTAGCACCTTCTGTTTCCTTCCCGTTCTTTTTCTGCAGATCTGGAAACTATAAACTTCGCAAGTTGGAAACTAAAACTCTCCGAAGTATCATCATTTTGCTCCTTTGTGGGGAATTCCCAATGTTAATACTCAAAGACAGGGAGCACAAAGAGACCTAGTAAGGAAAATGAAGGATAAAAAATATTTGATGAAAAATACTGCTTACTAGTTTTATAAGCATGGATAGGTAACTGTGTAACCATGTAGTAGGTAAAGATCTTTCCCCTCCTGCCAGAAATCTAGCACTCTTCTCACATTCTGGGAAGAGAACTTGGAAGGTTGCATTTGCCCATCCAGCATTGTGGGAGCTGGGTAGCATGGAAGCTGAGGCTGTGCAGGTGGCGTGGTCTGGCTGCTCTGCGGATGCCTTAGGGGGGTGGGGGTGCACATGCGTGCTATGCATGGAGCTAGAGAATGATTTGGATGTCCACATGTGGAACCAAACCACTGATGCTTTCCCATTCTCTCCCCAGCTTCTTCCTGGAGAAGAACATGTTTGTTTTCTTCTTGAACATCCTGAGGCAGAAATCTGGCCGCTATGTGTGTGTTCAGCTGTTGCAGACCTTGAACATCCTCTTTGAGAATATCAGTCACGAGACCTCACTTTGTAAGGACAATCCTTGACACCTGCCTCTGCACTGCTGAGCATCGGCAGCGTGTAGTTTGGCGTGATTTTTTTGGTGTTTTTCAAATGTCTCTGCTTACTGTGTATCATAGTGTGCGTGGGCTGCCATGACAAAGCACCCCAGACTGGGTGGCTCAGACAACAGAAATTATTTTCTAGAGGCTGGAAATCCCAAGATGTGCCTTCAGGGCTGGTTTTGGGTGAGGCCTCTCTCCCTGGACTGCAGATGGCTGCCTTTTCATTGTGTCCTCACGTGGTCTCTCCTACATGTGCACAGTTATGGTGTCTCTTCCTTTTCTTCTAAGGACACCAGTCTTAGTGGAATAGGGCTCTATCCTGCGATGTCATTTAGCCGTAATTACCTTCGTAAGGCCCTGTGTCCAAATATAGCCGCATTGGGGGATAGGGATTCCACATAGAGATTTTGGGGACATACAGTTCAGTCTGTAATTTCATGTTTATCCCTGCATGGTGGTGCTGTGAAGGGCTAAGGGAGGGCTCCCTACTGCTGAGTGATTTGGGGGCATTTGCACTTCTTGTTTATAATTTATTACTCAAGGGTTGGAGTCAATCAGCCAATAAAACAAGCATTGGAAGCAGCGGGGGCAGGGAGGGGAAGAACTCAGCCACAGAGCATGCAAGGTATGGGCTTTGGCACCTGCCCGCCTGGCACATGTATGACACAGAGCTTATTCCCTGCCCTCACTAAGCCTCCGAGAGCCAGGGGCTGTCACTGCCCTCATTTCACACCCAGAGCACTGGAGTCACTGGCCCGAGGTGGCAGCTCTGGCAAGGCCAAAATTGAGAAGGGGATCAGCCCAGGTGAGTTAGTTCAGTGTTCCCTAACTGGGGTTGATTGTGCCCCCGGCAGACATTTGTCAATGTCCAGAGACATTCTTGGTTCTGGGAATGGTGGTGGTGGTCGGGGGCAGGGGCTGCTGCTGGCAGGGATGCTGCTAAACATTCTACAACGAACTGGACAGCTCCCACAACAAAGAATTATGCGGTCCAAAGTATCAACAGTGTTGAGGGTAAAAAATCCTAATTTAGTTCCTAATTCTCGATGCTTGACCATTAGCTTTATTATTCCAAGATGACCATACCAAGCCCCAAGCCCTACCCACAGAAATTAGGAAAGAGAAGACAAATGACTAAATGTCTGTGTCAGAGGTAGGCTGTAGGTCCCCAAGACAGCTTAGAAAGGAGGTTCTGGTGGGTGGGAGGAGGTAGAGATGTCATTGACATTCCTTTGGGGAAGGAGAGGTAAGAAAGCAGTTGAGTTGTGGCTCTCAGAAGTAGCCGCTAGATGGTGCTGCTGCTCCAGCCAGACTCCTCACACTGACTCATGAATGTGAGTTGACTCACTCTCAAGTGGTTTCTCCCCCGTTATCAGTGTTTGTTACACTGGATATGAATTATGTGTGGTTTTTGAAAACTCCAAGAGGGGAAGACCCAGCTCACTGACACTGAGGCTCCAATTGTGCCTCAAGCTGGTTCTGCCCCATATTCTCTGCATGTGCTCTGGGCAATGAACTCTCCAGGCAGCAGTGGAGATAATGCTAGTACCTGGGGAATGGAGTAGTTTGAGGATTAAATATGACGGTGCGTTTGCAGAGCGTAGTATGAAGTATGGCAGATAGATAGAAGTGTCCAGAAGAGTTGATTTTATCATTCAATCTAGCATTCCTCCAAATATCTGTTTTATGCTAACGCTTTCTAAGCACAGGCTACTGGACCAACGATGGGAATGGGACAATTAAAATTCTGGGGTTTCTGAGTCAGGTGGCTTTTCTGGTATTATGTCTAGAAAGGGTGCCCTTCTATGAGAAACCCAAGAAGACACCACCAGCTTTACAGGGAATTCACCAGAGTACTTTTTTAAGTCCTGCCAAAGCGGCAGAAATCACTTCCTTTTTATAGAAGTTGGATTAATGGGAGTAAGAGGATAGATGACTTTTGCTTTTATTTTCTCATTATACAAAGAAAATGCCTTCATTATAAAGCAACAACAACAACAACAAAATCAAACATTGTGAAAACACAGAAAGCAGAAGTTCTGGAGAATCTCAGCCTAACAGTTCGGCATGCACACACTATTTTGCTATTTGTTTTACTTTTGCCCAACCTACCGCTGTATCTTAGACCTTCTGATGGTCGGTTCATGCATCCTTGCATAGTTTGGTTCAAGACCTGCATTTTGCTGGGCCATAACTTATTTAACTTGACCATGGGCATTTAGGTGGTTTCCAGATTTTCACTATTACAAGCAGCCATTTCACAAGTGCACCTGTTGCCTGTTGGGTTTGGTGACCTAAGTGACAGAAGGCCTGAGAGACTGAGATTACGTATAGACTCCTGGGTTTATTATAAAAGGATACCACAGAAAGTCGGCCACATAGTGAGGGGGTAGGAGAAAAATCCCAGCCAAATAATAGAGGCACCTCCGCTGCCCCCATGGTGGCCCCCACCACCCACGGAATCATCTTGTGGAGGCCCTGGAAAAGTCCCCGCTGGGCAATGATTGGCTTTTCCAGCTCAAGAACGCGCCCAGAGGCTCATGATCGAACATCGAACCTGCCAGCATTGGCGTCTGTGCCTGTGGTGGCCCGGAAGTCTCTAACCAGTCCTAGTGAGGCTCAGCATGACATTTCAGTAGCCCCTTCTCCTGCCAGCTCCTTCATCCTCGTCCATAGCCAGAAAGACAATGAAAAAGGAGTGCTCTAGGCGTCAGTATCACCTGGGCTGCTGGTTACAGGTGAAGATTCTAGGTGGGCAGATTGTGGACTGTTCAAAGCTTGGAATACTGTATAGCACAAGGAGGAAAAGGAATGAACTGCCACTACACGCAGCAACATGGGTACTTCTCAGATGTGATGAGTGAAAGAGGCCA
>PVKM010037145.1:0-14559 GCA_004027735.1 Carollia perspicillata | reverse complement strand
CCGCTACATCTCTAACCATTTACCTTGCCCTTCAGATTTATTAATTTGTCAAAGGTATTCCTATAGGGACTAATGGGCAAGACAAGCAGTGATCTGAACCTCTTTCTGGGTCACAATGCCTCCTGCTGAAACCCTGCAGGTCCATCACAGGCTAGGCTTTTCTGATTCTCTGTTCACTGGCCCATGGCTAAGACAGATGAATGAGGTATATGAAGATGTTAACTTAGTGTTCTGCATTTAAGAAATGACAGGCTAAATATATAAATTGTGAAATATATACTGTGTAAAATATAAGATATAATAGTAATATAAAAGTAAGATATAATACATTACATTACATATTATAAAATATAAAATATTCATACATTTTGGTATTGTGACACACTTTCACTCTTAAAAATGACTGAGCAAAGAGTTTTACTTACTGTGCTATAAGCATCAATATTTACTGAATTAAAAATTAAAATAAAATTTTGAACTATTTAATTACCTTGAAATAATAAAAAACCTGCTATATAAATACCAAACATAAAACCCATTACTGTATCATATTGTAAATGAAATATAAGTAACTGTATTTTCCAAATAATAAAATGTAATAAGATGAATTGCATCATTTTACATTCTTGCAAGAACATTTACTTGTAATATCTGTCTTAACAGGAGACAGCTGGACTCTCCTACTTTTGCATCACACATCACAGCCTGTGGAAGACTCCACTGTACTCTCTTGAGAAATGAGAATAAAAATTAATGTCTTAGTGTTACTTTACTAAGAAAGTAGTTTTGACCTCATGGACACCTAAACAACCTCAGGAAGGCCCAGCAGTTCCTGGACCATGTTTCAGAAATTCTGTCAGAAAGTCACAATTCTATTTATTCTGTATTACACTACACTTGACCAACTAATTTCAATGGATATTCATAGGATTGTAATAATTTTATATCAAATGAGAAAACTATTTGGGGGGAGGAAGGGTGGGTTGGGTGGATGAGGGCATAGGGGGATAAATGGTGATGGGGAAAATGGAAAATAAAAAAGAAAATACTTTATTAATTTTGATATATGTACATTTTACAAATACATATTTTAGAATGCATTATGAATGCAAGTAAAAATTATAATTCCCTGTATTTTAAGCTCTGTTTTAATGGGAATATTTAAAATGTAACATTTAACAGGAAATGTTCTATATACATCATTGAACTTTATAAAATAGGCATATTACTTCCAAAATATATTACAATATTATCTACAAAAATATTTCTCTATTGAACAATGCTTATACTTTGTAATGAAGTATATAAAACTTGTTAGAATAGAATTTCATTTCTATTAAAATGCCTGTATATGATAAAACACCAAATAAGTAGCTGTCTTTATTATTAAATCAAAGAGCTTAGGTTTTATGTATTTTGTAGGAAAATGAGTTTTTCATGGGCACATGATCAAAAGATGACACATGTCAGGAGAATGCATCAGTGTGCTGATTTACTCATTTAGATTCCTCATTCCCACAATTGGTATTTATGAAAGGGAAGAAAGGATGCCATGACTTGATCCTCAGGACGACACAGAGAGGCTTATACTGCTCGAGCAGAGGCTTCAAAAGGTGCAGAGCGAGGCCCTGGTTTTGATGTGATTGGATGATCAATAGCAGCAGAGCTGCTAGTCTTCGTGGGTGATTAAAAACAACAGGAGCGAGATGGCATGAACCACAAAGCTCTACTGCCACCAGACACAGTTTTTTCCTTCAAGTCAGGGGAGCCCTTATTAGAAGCCCTTAATGTGAGCCTGGTTCCCTTACCAGAGTCTATTTCAAATTTTTTATCTCTGCTACTGAATTGAAAGTGTGAATGCCATTTTCAATAAGCCTCAGAGCTGCTAATGACAAAATTGCTTTTGGGAGCCTGTTGATTAATTTAGACAATACGAAACACAGAGGCCCCAAGGCAAGAACACTCCATAGGACTTTGTCTTATTTGGATATAATTGAAAGCCCAGATCCAACCTAAATGCAACACTTTTCAGTGACATCTGGACTTTCTGTTTGCAAACACTATTACATAAGACCTCTCAGGGTCAAGAGAGCAGGAGGCCACTCCATTTTTGAAAACTTGTTTTATGTTATGAAGATGAAGAAGTGAACAGGCAGGTAAATACTGAATTATATTTTAAGGATTTAAATTAGACAAATTAATACTGTTGACATAAATATGATGCAGTATATAATGGGTGTTCTCAAGGTGATTGCATCATTTACTTGAACACATCCATAAGTAAGGTTTGTTACTTAGATATATGAAGTTCTGTATTTATATATAAAGTTTACTTAAACATAATGTAGTGATAGTCATGAGTTTAAGTTTTATGGTATACGCAAACACAATGTTCTTTTGATCTAGTTAGAATATTTCAGTTGTCTTTGCGAATAACACTACTAAATGTTATTCACAAAGGAGATACGATACGAAATTTGAAATTCTTTCTGGATGTAATTTTTTTTCTTTTTCTCTTTTTTTATTGTTCATTTACATTTGTTGCAGTTTTTCCCTCATTGCTCTCCCCTGCCCCACCCGCTGCTCCCCAGTCAGTCCCCACTCTGTTGTTCATGTCGATGGGTTCTTCATGCGTGTTCCTTGACTAGACAGACCCTTCCCCTCCTTTCTCTTGTTATCCCTCTCCCCTGACCCTCTGGTCACTGTCAGTTTGTTCTTATTTCCATGTCTCTGGTTCTATTTTGCTTCTTTGTATGGTTTATTAGGTTTCACTTACAGGTGAGATCATATGGTATTTGTCTTTCACCACCTGGCAAAACTATAACTTTTTAAAACCCAAAATAATTAAAACAATAACTATGTTTTAATCTAAAGTTTACAATTATGATTTAGAATTTAGTCACACCTTTTAGAACTATCTAAGGAATAGCTTGGAGTAAGAATTGAGTAAATCATTCCTACACTGGCTGATGTGGCTCAGTGGATTGAGCACAGGCCTGTGAACCAAAGGGTTGCTGGTTCAATTTCCAGTCAGGGCACATGCCTGGGTTGTGGGACAGGTCCCTAGTAGGGGTGTGCAAGAGGCAACCACACATTCATGTTTCTCTCCCTCTCTTTCTCCTTCCCTTCCCCTCTCTCTAAAAACAAACAAACAAATAAATAAAATCTTAAAACAAAAAAGAAATCATTCCTTGACTTAAAATCATGGAGCTGTAAAAGAGAAGACGAGAAGGAAGCCAATGAAGGGTTCATACTGCTGAGGGAAATGGGTTCCACTTTTTAAAAATTCTCACTTGCTTTTTTTTTAATAAGCAAGGACATGCTTATTGATTTTAGAGAACGGGGAAGAGAGGGAGAAAAAAAGGGTGAGAAACATTCATGTGTGAGAGAAACATCAATTGGTTGCCTCTCGCATGCTCCCCAACCTTGAGAACTGGGCCCACAACTCAGGCAAGTGCCCCAAACAGGAATCGAATGGGTGACCCTTCACTTTGTGGGATGATGCCCATCCTACTGAATCACACAAGTCAGGGCTGTATCAAATTCTTGATAACCAATCTTTTCTTGACAGATTCAAATGATATTTTATAATCAGACTGAAAATACTGTGCATGTTTAATACATGCTTTTTTTTTTGCTTTTCTTGGAAAACCATTTTAATTTTTAATAAATACCCTTTTTAGTTGTCATATTTTACTTAACTAGGCTCTTAGCTTTTTCTGTACAAATGTAATTTTATTATGTTAACATTTTATTTTATAGAAGATAATCAAGAGACTTGAGGGGAAAATCCCACTTTAAGGTAATGCAATCATCTTGGATTTCCAAATCCACTTTGCATACCTTTGTATACTTGAATTACTATAAAAGCTTCATAGAAAGATGAGAATTAATGGACTCAACCTGTTAGAAATAAGTAGCTGTATTGTTGATTTAAGTTTGTTGAACGAGAGATCTCAGGGTGCTAAAGAGGCAGACAAGCGGTTTTCAGGTGATTAAAGAAAATCCTTCATCTTGGGGGAACTTGAAGGAACCTAATGCTGTTTAAGTGGAATCTAATCAGGAAGAAGAAAAACGTGGAAGTTAAAAGACGGAATGTTTCATATCATTATTTGCAAAGCAAATGAATAAAAGGTGAACAAGATAATTAAATGTCTTGCTGCTAAGTAGAAGTTTTCAAAGCAGGTTAATTAGAGCTCTTCCTTAAAAAAATAAAATAAACATCTAAGGTAAGATAACCTAGTTGGGAAAGCTAACTTAGTTATACAGATGGAGACCAAGATGAAAGAAAGTTGACAGCATTGTATATGGTGTCAGATGTTTACACTGATGAACTTAATTGCTCAGCAGAATTCTGATCGGCTCGGAGTAGTTTGAGCATCAATAGTATTTTAGTGTGTTTTAAATTTTTGTAAAATGGAAATCCAAGCACACTTAATATGCGATGGCACTAAATGTATTATTCCATTACCTTGATTATTCCATTTTTCAAAAGATAAATGGGATTTGATTTTTTTCTATTTGCTTGAAAAACTACCAAAAGCAAATATGATCATTCTTGTTATAACAATGTATTTTACCTGTCACACAAATTGGATATTATCTCTTGTATCTGCACTTTAGATTTCAAGCTGTTGTTGGTGACAGCATGAGGAACTGACAGGCCCCAGATTATGTTTGGTAAACATGTGCTGGCAAGGCTCCAGCCTCTCTTAAAGGGCTGGCCAGGTCAAAGTACCAATGGATGCATTTTAGCTGAAAATGAAAACTAGGAAGTCATGACCTTAGGACCCACTTCTCTACCCAAGAAAGGAAACTTGAAGCTAAAATGTTATGCCAGGCAAACACATAGTAGACATGTTTTTGTCAGTGTTCTTTTATTCCTCCAACATTTTAATGACTTCAAGCTTACCTGGTAATGCGTATTTTGGAGACAAACATCCAGTAGCAGATTGCTTCGTTTATTATCAATGAATTTATTCTGCCAGTCATTGCAGAGCTTTGCCTACAAAGAACACACTGAAAATGTTGAATTTATCGTCTGGTCACCTGGTAGTTGACTGTGAGTATAAAAGGGATAACTACCTCTAAGCAGTTTCAAAGGCTAATGTTGTGGGTGTCACATTGGAGACCCCTGTGAAAAGCTAAAACAATAACAAGCTCAGACATTCTCAGGTGAAGTATATGATATAAATACTTGAATTTAAAAAAATGGACTCTAGGCCCAATGAGATATTTAAACAGTTTTGGTTTTTAACATGTGCTTTGTTTAACTGTTCTTCAGCTTCACTTGAATATTGGAAATTTTTAGGGAATTGAAAAACTCTCATGCCTTGGTGACACCTCAGACCAATTAAATCAGAAACTCTGATGGTGAGATTTGGGCATCCGTATTTTTTAAAGCACTCTAGGTGATTTCAATGTATAGCTAAGGCTGAGAACCACTGATTTATGCACTTGTTGTTTCTTCATTCACTTTATTATTTATTTTTCTTGACCTTATTAAAAGAAACACTTTGTAGCATGACTTTCTTAATTTAAAGTGTTAGTATAGAAGAAGAGAAATAATAAGAAGAGAAACTTCTTATTATTTCTATTTAAAAAGAAGAGAAACTGTCATTATTTGCAGATGGCATGATACTATATGTAGAGAACCCTAAAAATTCCACCAAAAAACCTACTAGAACTTTTAAATGAATTCAATAAAGTAGCAGGATACAAAATAAATATCCAAAAATCAGTTGCATTTTTATATACCAGTAATGAACTATCAGAAAAAGATATTAAGAAAACAATCCCATTTACAATTTGAAGAGAATAAAATACCTAGAGTAATTTTTTAACCAAGGATGTGAAAGACCAGTACTTAGAAAACTATAGGACACTAAGAAAAAAATTAAAGATGGTAGAAATAAGTGGAAGCATATACACTGTTCATGTATAGAAAGAGTTAACATAATCAAAATGTCCATACTATTCAAAGTAAACTATGGATTCAACCCAATTCCTATCAAGATACCAATGATGTATTTCACACAACTAGAAACAAACATTCCAAAAATTTATATGGAACCAAAAATACCCCAAATAACCACAGAAATCTTGAGAAAGAACAAAGTTGGAGGAATCACACTATCTGATATAAAATTATACTATAAGGCCATAATAAGCAAATGGTAAATTACTGGCATAAAAACAGACATACGGATCAATAGAGCAGAATAGAGAGCCCAGATATAAACCCACACCTTTATAGTGAATTAATATTTGACAAAGGAGACAAAAACATACAACGGGGTGAAGATAGTCTATTCAATAAATGGCTTTGGGAATATTGGACAGATAACATGCCAAAATAATAAAAATAGACCAGCTTGTTATACTATACACAAGAAATAAATTAAAAAATGGATTAATGACTTAAATATTAGATTCTAAACCATAAAAAGTCTAGAAGAAAACATAGGCAGTAAAATTTCAGACACTTCTCATAGCAATATATATTTTTCTGATATATCTCCATGGGCAAGGGAAACAAAGAAAAAATAATCAGATTGTCTACATCAAACTAAAAAGTTTTTGCACAGCAAAGGAAACCATCAACAAAATGAAAAAACAACACACTCAATGGGAGAACATATTCACCAATACATCTGAAAGGGGGTTAATATCCAAAATGCAATTAAAAAATGGGCAAATGGCCTGAATAGACACTTCTCTGAAGATGGCCCATAGACATATGAAAAGATGCCCAACATCAGTAATTATCAGAGAAATGCAAATTAAAACCAGAATGAGATATCACCTCACACTTGTCAAAAGGGTCATCATCAATAAATCAACAAACAAGTGTTGGTGAGGCTGTGGAGAAAAAGGAGGCCTTGTGGGATTGCTGGTAGGAATGTAGATTGATTGATACAGCCACTAAGGAAAGCAGTATGGAGATACCTCAAAAAATAAGTGGAACTTCTTTGTGACCCAGTGATTCCACTCTAGGAATTTATCCAAATACATCTGAAATACTAATTCAAAAGTATATATTCACCCCTATGATCACTGCACTGTTATTTATAACAACCAAGAAATGGAAGCAGCCCAAGTGCCCATCAGTAGATGAGTGGATAAAGAAGCTGTGGTACATTTTCACAATGGAATACCACTGGACCTTAAAAAAGCAGGAAATCTTACCCTTTGTGACTTCATGGTTGGACCTGGAGAGCATCATGCTAAGTGAAATAAGCCAGTCAGAGAAAAACAAGTACCCTGTCATTTCACTCATATATGGAATCTAACGAACAAACTGGACTAACAAGACAAATGGAGACAGACTCATAGATAGAAAGCAGGCTGACAACTGTCAGGTGGGGGCTGTTTTGGGGCGTGGAGGGATCGAGCTAAAAGGAAAACGTGAGAAAAAAACTCACGGACACTGACAACAGTGTGACGATTGCTGGGGTGAGGGGAGTGGGGGGATTGGAGGAGGATATGGGGGGATTCATGGTGATGGACAGAGACCTGATCTGGGGTGGTGAACACGCACTATACCATGTAGAAATGATGTGTTGTAGAAGTGTGCACCTGAATTCCATATAATTTTGTTAACCAGTGTCACCTCAATAAAAAGGAAAAATAACAAAGTAGTAAGAAAATTCAAAAATAAAAATGCCTTTTTCTATAGAGCTGGACTTGGGAGCATCATAAAAGGTCATGATTCAGGGTTTATATTATTTTTAGCTTATTTAAATATATAAAATTTTGTCACCATGGTTTGATTTATATGGACACTTTGGTGGACAGAGAGTACATTTTAATATAAGTGTTAGACACCTATATTAAATTCAATTATATTCAATATCACATCTTTCTAACCCATTTTTTTTTGTTTATACATTACAGTTTTACTAGCTGAACAGAGATAGAGCATGTGAACTCCTCACTGTAGCTTGACCCCCAGACTATGTTTTCTGCTTGGGGGCTTTTTGGATATTTCTCTTGAGACTCAGCTAGTCCAGTACATTTACATATCTGACTCATTTCTTGATCAATAGGGGATAGGAGCAAATGGTAACATTCCCCTCTTTTCTGTGTCTCAGGCAGACAGTCCTGAAGCATATTCTACACACTTCTTGAGGAGGTACTCAATAAGTTGAGTCCCAAGTTGCTCATGTCAGTCACCAGCTTGAGTATACACCCTTGGATTGGCTTTCCCCTTTCCCGTGTCATACCTCCCAACAAAGCCAGATCCAGTTAGATATCACTTCTCCAAACGAACTATTAAGTTGGCTGAAAATTCCATTTAGTTTTTTTTCTGTAAAATAAAAGATACACTTTTCAGTTTCACCAATAACTTCATTGATTTGGATATTTTGAGTATGTCAGCTATCTCCCACATGGTATAATGTTGATCGTTCTCAATTAATGTCTCAATCTGATCCCTATCCAGTTCAACTGGTCTGCCCAACCATGGAGCATCATCCAGTGAGAAATCTGCAGCATGAAACTTCACAAACCACTTTTGACACATTCGATCTGTCACAACACCTTCTCCATACACTGCACAAATCTTTTTTGTTTTTATTTCAGTTGCATTTTTACCTTTCTTGAAATAATAGAACTAATATGCCAAAAATGTTGTGTGTTTTCTTCCATGTTCAATATTAAAATGGCTATGTAGAAATTTACCAATTTTGATGTTTTTTTAATGAATGCTTATATGACAGCTGTCACAATACAACCTAACAAAATTGTTTTGAATGACATTGAAGTCAACTAAGTGCTACTAGACCATTTTATGGAGAAAAAAAATGAACTTTTGGCCAATATCTGCACCTTGCCTCAATCTCAGATTTTTAGTTTCATTGAAGATAAAAACCAGTTTAGAAGGGGAAAATCATGATAGGCATATTGTAGTTTGTGCTCCCTTTTATAATATTCTATTACACCAGTTTTCCTACTTAGTAGGTGTTGTATCAAAATATGATAGAGAACAATCCACTCCCAAATACTGAATGCCAGGAGAGGTCCTTATCCTCATGTTATCAGTTTGTGGATCTGCTGTTGCATCTCCTGCGTCACCATCCTCCGTGGTTTTGCCACCTTGAGTATTCTTCCCTGTGACATCCCAGCAGTTTGCCCTCCCTCACTCTTGGGCAGTGCCCACACCACACATGCACTCCAGACCATGAAGCGAATGTTTTATACATTTAAACACTTAGTAGCATGAGCATAATGTTAAATAAAATGGGGAGATTTTGCAGAGAGAAAAATAATGCTGATACAGTGTGATAATATTTGTTTAGTGTAAAGGCAACCACTTTATAGTTAGGGTCCCAGTGCAGGATAATTGCATTTTCCATTACCCAGAAAATAAATACTGTTAACAGGCATATTAATAAGGAAAACATAACCATTTTTTCTCAGCACTGAAACAGATTTCCTTTTCTTCAGTTGAGCATCAGATGCATGAAAATGCATGTGCTTAAACTTAATGATGGCATTCTTTGCCATAAGATACGCATGTAAGAAGAATCACAGTTCTAGAATCACACCGACTTTGGGACACACACATCAAATGAATGATTCCAGAAACATTTGAAAGATGAATGGGAAGCACTCACTCATATCTCTCTCTCTGTCTCTTTTGGCTGAGTGCATGTGAATGAGTACATGGGATTTGCATGCATGGATGATGGAATTCCTTTGTCTGGGATTATGTGTGAGCTCAGGTACTGAGGACCTGTGTTATTGTTGCAGATGACTCTGATGTATGTTCCATATCCCTATGGCCTTTCTCTGACTTCAGACACAGATCCAGTAGACAGTACTGTGCAAGTTCAATTTCACCTCAAACTAACAACATTTTGCCTTAAGTATGAGCACGTCTTTCAGATTTCTGCCCACATCCTTATTCCATGTTACTGGAGCTTTGTTACCCAAATAACAGTATTGGCAAGAGCATGAGGATTTTAATGGCCCAGAGGAAACCACCAACCAGAATGGTCAGGAACGCTGGATATACTTTCCAGTGTCTCAACATTCAGGTGGAGAATCATGGGGACATCTGTGCTCTTGTCAGAAGTTCCCATGGATTCATACCCTGGTTCTCCACAGAAGTAACCTCAGATATGGAGCCTTATATTGGTCTCTCCTTCCTCCCTCTCTATGTATACAACCCCAATTCTGCTTCCTGGAATCACCTTCCAAATAAACTATCTATATCCAAGTCCTTGTCTTAGGCCCTGATTTCAAAGGAGCACAAACTATGACAGTGATATTAGACCCTTTATGTAATATTTCTGAATCAATGCTTATTCATCTATGAAATAAGAATAAATATTAAGGTTTACCTTACAAAGTTGTTGAGAGAACTGGATATGATTTATACAAAGCATTTACCCCTATCCATGGCAAATGACCCACTTTAAAAATTGATAGGTAGGTAGTAAGAGATAGAGAAATGCAAATTTGCATACTTCATCCTAATGTGATTTTCGGAGAAGGCAAGAAAGAGTGAGCAGAACTGAGAAATGATGCAAGCATAAATACTTACCATGTTTTTACTTCTATCATCCTGAGACAATTACCGTAAGGTGTGATCAGTCTCTTTGTAGAATCAGTATTTGCACTGATTGGGATTCCCAAACGTTCTGTTCCTTCTTCCCTTTTTTAAAAAATTATTTCCAGGAATTAGGGATTCAACTTAATTTTCTTAGTTCATTCATCTTAGAACTATTTTTATCGCATTAATCTTAACTAATAATGCATTCTACTTCCATCAAGGGTTTTCCCAAGCAGCAAACTCAGGTGAGCCCGGATTTCTCACAAGCACCTCATTTGCCCAGCATTGTTTTGTTGGAAAATTAGTTCTTCCATGTACAGAGAGTGTTGAGAAACTGGCAATTACTTCTTCAAGTTATGTTTGCTTTAGAAGTACCAATATTAAAATCAGAGTCATTTTGTTTTATGATAAAATAGTTAATTTTGAGGGTGAAAAATATGTCAAAATCAGTGCATATTTTTATCTTTCATAGAATTCATTGAATCTAATGAAAACTAATTTATTTATATTAATTTGAGAGGGAAAGAGAAAAAGAATGAGAGAGAGAGAAACACTGGTGTGTTGTTCCGCTTATTTATGCATTCCTTGATTGATTCTTGTATGTGTCCTGACTGGAATTGAACCTGCAACCTTGGCATACAGGGACAACGCTTTAACCGACAAAGCCGCATAGCCAAGGCCTAATTAAAAGTTTAAAAATTTTATGACCTTAGGATTGTAATAACTAGCAACCCAGTGATACTGTAGTTAATGAGAAGCCTGGACTAGAAGGCATTGTTGATTCTATACTGGTTACTTAATAAATGCTATTGGATAAATTATTAAATGATTGCATGAATAATTCTCTCCTAATGTCCCTTCCAACTCTAAAATTCTATGATTCTCAAATCCTTTGGAAACAAACTTCTTTCAACAGAGTTGGCCTAAGATCCTCCAGAAAGCTGGAGGCGCCAATCTCCTTAGCTGTCAACTGGAGTCACCACAGCTAAGACCACACAGTTCAGTCTCTTAAGTGAGCCTGCTCCAGTCAGAATTTTTACCCAGGAGGAACAATCAAGTTGGAAGGGGATCTGGCAGGTTTGTCTCGAAGCAGGGTGTACATAAAAGCAGATTGCTTTGACTTAGCAGGTGTGCTTTTTGCAGAAGGTGTCGGGATTTATGAAAATAACGGAGTGCTAACACCTCCCAAATCATACTTATACACTATGCTATCGACATAATCCCATTTCTAGGGAATTGAAACTAAGCCTTTCAGAGTCATGCATAAAGTAGGAGAGTAGGTTCTGACAGAGGATTTCACAGTAGAGATGTGCAAGTATCTACTGAAAGGACTTGTTTGTAGATACAGATATAGATATAAATACCAGATATTTATCTGATTTTCATGAATTAGTTCAGGCTGGAATAACAAAAATTTCACAGACTGGGTGGCTTAGACAACATTTAGTTTTTATGGTTTTGACAGCTGGGTAGTCCAAGATCAAAGCACCAGTAAATCAAGTGTCTGATGAAGGCCCACTTCCTGTTTTGCATTTTCACATAGCAGAACATGACGAGAGAAGAAGCAAGTTCTCTCATGCTTTTATAAATATATCTTTTATAGGGGCACTAATTCCGCTCCTGAGGGCTCCACCCTGAACACCCAGTTACCTCCCAAGAAACCCCACTTCCAGATACCAGCACACTGGGGATTAGGTTTCCACATATGAATTGGGGAGGGGGACACAAGGCTAATATATATGTTATATTTAGTTCATTATTTACAAAATATTTATTGTGCACATTGGCTTTACATAATTACTGCCAGTAATTAGTCAGTAAAGACAATAGTTATGGTTTCTGACATTATGAAGATCACAGAAAAGATTAAATATGTAAGGTGATCCTGCACCAGTGAGGGAATCATCTTAAGAAACCACTACGCAGAAAAAGTTATTTGTACAAGGTTCATCTTCTTCAAAGATATGGGATCTTGGTCAACAAAAATATTTGTGTTTGTGGTAAAATATTTTGAAGAAAACATTGAGCATTAGACATAGTATTGGAAGTGTGTAGCTTTCTATATGTATTTTTTAACTTGAACCAATTTATACTGTCTATTAAATATTACTAAGGAGCACACAGAAATGATAGCTATGTCTTTGTATGAATTTAAAAAAATCATGTGCTGTAAAGACAACCAGTGTACTAAATTGGGCATACTTGTGATGGCTCATGTATGTTTATTTGTTTGTGTTGTTCTAATTCTTTATACTTTAGAGAACATAGGGGAGGAACTATGGGCTGTTTGCCAAAAGGAACATAAGAATTTATGAAGCAAGAAAAATCAGGCAGTGTGTATATTTTTATCTTTCTAAGTAAAGGTGCTCTCAGGATATGTGATGTGATGAGGGGTGATGAGATATGACTTGGGCAGTGGTGATGTGTATGTGTGTATGTTTTAAATCTTAACTCTGATGATGGGTGTTTACATATTCTTTGAATAAATGGATCTTTTATATTCTTTCTTAGAATCTTTTGGATGGGTCGATTTAATTATCTTTTTTCAAGTTTCCTAAATTCTATAGTGCCATTAGGAATGATGGAGAAAAGTTGTGCTTATACAGATGACACTAAGGAATGAATATTTTCTGCTATAACAATGAAAAATTGTTAGTTTCAATATCACAAGACCAAAGAATGCTTACTTAGAACTCTCTGCTCAAGGAATGACAGTTTGGCTTTCTTTGTAGTTAACTGGTTGGAAAATTAGATGCTGACTTGACCAAATTTCAAAAATTTTAAGTGCCTCAAAAATACTCTTAGTTGGTATAGTTTTGCTCTATACACTTATATTTACTCTCCCCCAACCCACTCCCCACAAGTTAGTTACTGAGTGATCTTTCTCCCAATGTTTTGATATGCTACAGTAGTCATAGCTAGCATTTCATACATATTAGGGTTTATTTCAGGAGTTTTTATTCTGTGTTACTGATGTGTCTGCCAATCATCAATTCTGATTCCAAATTCTTTGAATTCTATAGCCTTATAGTATTTCGAGAGGCCAATAAATACACATTACTCCTATTTCATAAACTTCCTGAAATTCTACACAACAGATACTTTTGCATCACATGAACCTAGAAATTATTTCAAATTCTGAAAAATATTCTTCTTATGTCATAGTTGACTTCAGAACTTAATTTGGGGAACCGCATTTTTGTAATATTGAGTTTTATAATTTACTAACAATATTGTTTTCATTTGTCTTACATTATAGGATTTATAGAATTTTATACTTTGATTACAGATCCGTAATTTTATTACTAAGTGTTCACTGATTTCTCTTCCTATTATGATTGGAACGTTCATTTTAATTTTTGCCTTGATGTATTGATATTAATTATTGTATATTATGTAAGGTTCTCACATCTAGCTACTTTGGATTCTGATTTTATACTAATATTTTTCAGTTAGTATTTTGTTTTCTTGCCAGTAATTATTGTATTGTGTATCAGAGCTTTGTTTTATTTTTGCAATATTTTAATAAATGAATTTTTTCCTAGTACATTGGTTAGGATTAAGTTCAGTGACATTCTTACCTAAATTCTAACATAGATGAAAATGCTTATATTTCATCAATTAAATGTTTTTTAAAGATATATCTTTTATTCAGGTTAAAAAGGATTTTTGTATTCCTAGATTATACACCATTATCTTTCAAATTAGAAATTGGTTTTTATTTAAAAATTATAAATATATGTCTGAATTTATATATGTACATATACATATATACATTCTTTTTACATGAATTAATTAAGTGATTTTATTAGATTTCCTAATATGGAACCATCCTTTTATTTTTGAGATAAGCCCTATTTTGTCCTGATGTATTAATCTTTTAGTATATTGCTGTACTTTCACATTATTTTTAAATTAGTTTTTAGACTTGATGTGTAATTTGCATAGAGTCAAATCCCATTTTTAGTGGGAGTATGACAAATGAATATAGTAGTCACCAC
>PVKM010037144.1:0-14557 GCA_004027735.1 Carollia perspicillata | reverse complement strand
GTACTGGCATAAAAACAGACACATAGATCAATGGAACAGAATAGAGAGCCCAGAAATTAACCCACACCTTTATAGTCAATTAGTATTTAACAGAAATGCAAACACATACAATGGGCTAAAGATAGTTTATTCAGTAAATGGTGTTGGGAAAATTGGACAGATATGTGCAGAAAAGTGAAACTAGACCACCTTCTTACACCACATGCAAGAATAAATTCAAAATGAATCAAAGACTTAAATACTAGAGCCAAAACCATAAAAATCCTAGAAGAAAACATAGGCAGCAAAATCTCAGACATTGCTCATAGAAATTTTTTTTGGATAGATCTCCCTAGGCAAGGGAAACAAAAGAAAAAACAAACAAAGAAGACTACATCAAACTAAAAAGATTTTGCACAGCAAAGGAAAATATCATCAAAATAAAAAGACAACCCACAGAATGGGAGAACATATTTGTCGATAAAACTGTTAAGGGGTTAATATCCAAAATTTATTAAGTACTTACAAAGCTCAACACAAAAAAAAAAAAAAAAAACAAGCACCCAGTTGAAAAATGGCAAAGGACCTGAATAGACACTTCTCCAAAGAGGACATACAGATGGTCAATAATCATATGAAAAGATGCTCAATGTCACCAATCATCAGAGAAATGCAAATTAAAACCACAATGAGATACCATCTCACACCTGTCAGAATGGCTATCATCAATAAATCAAAAACAAGAGCTGGCAAGGATGTGGAAAAAGGGAAACCCTTTTGCACTGTTGGTAGGAATGCGGATTATTGCAGCCACTGTGGGAAACAGTGTGAAATTACCTCAAAAAATTAAAAATGGATCTGCCTTTTGACCCAGCAGCTCCACTTCTGTGAATTTATCCAAAGGAACTCAAAACACTCATTTGAAAGAACATAAGCACCACTATATTCACTGCAGCATTATTTATAATCACCAAGATATGGAAGCAGCCCAAGTGTCCATCAATATATGGGTGGATAAAAGAACTATAAGACATTGATACTGTGGAATTCTACTCAGCCTTAAAAAAGGAGAATATTACCTTTATAACAGTATGAATAGACCTGGAGAACATTATACTAAGTGAAATAAGCCAGTCAGAGGAAGACAAATACCATATGATTTCACTCATATGTGGAATCTAATGAACAAACTGAACTAACAAGCAAAACAGAGACAGACTCACTGATGGAGAGCAGATGACAGCTAGTTGGGGGCAGGCACTTAGGGGTGGACAGATTAAGGAAAAAGGACTCATTGGCATGGACAACAGTGGTCATTGCTGGGGGAGGGGGTATAAGATGTCTAAATGGTACTGAAAATAATACAAGATTAAATTTTTTTAGAGTGTGGAATACTACTTGTTCAGTCCTAATGCCATACTTGTACCAAATTTTAAGAAATCATATCCAGAGGGATCAACTATATAGACAAAACAAAGCATAGCCAAACCAGACCTTCAGGTCACCCATCAGTCTCCTGGTTTACTTGTATTCTTTCCCACTGTCTTATGCATACAACCACTCAAAGAAAATAAAGAACACACCACCCCAACAAAGAAATTACTGTGTTCTGTACATACTCCTTTCCAAACATAGATTTAGGCATCCCTCTGCAGAAAATAACCTTCATATGACCCAACTGCCAAATTTTGACCAACCACATTAACTCATCTGAAAACATAAAGATTCCATTTTGCTCTTTGCAAAGAATTCTTCCTGGGAAAATGCCCACTGAAAAAAAATACCCTATAGATTGTAAGGTTCACCAATTTAATTCCTAAATTTCCCAACTTGTTTGGAAATTGACTGAGAAGGAGCATCATTGTTCTGTGTGTGTGTGACCCTTTATTCAACTGAGTACCTTTCATTTCAATATCTCAGAAAAGACACACCGCATTTTTAGACATCCCAAGTACACCTTTTTTTTATTTAAGTGTTGAATATACAACAAAGATCTTTTGGTGCATAAGAACCTCTACATTCTTAAGGCATCTGTTCCACAATTCCAGCAGTAGAGTTATAAATGACATTCTTCTTAATGCCACATCAGAAAATGTGGCCTTTCAACATGCACATTTGTGCAATTCAGAACAATGGGGGGTCTCCCTAAATGACTTTCTCTGAATACATTCAGGGATACAAATTGCTCTGCATGATGAAATAGATTGGTAATATTTCTCATTTTTTGAAAACATTATTTCTCCTTTTTACATAATTGAAATAGTTAAAGAGGCTCTAGCAAATAAATTGGAGGTGGTTCACATTTAGATATGTAAAGATGATAACACCTACAGGAATTTTCTGTCAGGTTTACAGGAAAGAATCAGAAACTGTAATGCCTAAGGACTTAATTCAGGGAATATGAGAGCGTTTTCTGTCACTGACTTAGCACTGCCCTTTGATATTCTCGTGACATTCTGGAGAGCACTTAAGGCACCGAATGAATAGGAAAAAAAGTACCTTCATTTTGATGCTACTAAACACAGAACTTTGTATCTCTGACTAATGCCTTAAAACTAGTCATTACCTAAAAATAGTCTCATTATTTTTAGTAATTGCAGCTCAAAGTTTTCCCTTTAAGTATGGTCCACCAATTGGCAAAGCCTATTTTTGCCATTGTAAATGCTGTACCTTTGCTGTAGAAACTGTTTTAACATCATCTTCCTGTGCTAAATATCTCAGCAACCACCCGTGTGTGTGCCAGATGGAGGTGACTGCTCTAACTCCACGTGGTACCTGTCAGCAAGCCAGCAATCTAAAGGAATTAAATTACTCCATCTGCTCTTCCAAATTGCCCGGAGACTGCCCCTCAAATGTTAATGTTTTTGTTTGTTAATAAATAACAAAAGGACACTTTGTCATTTATGTGACTAGAATGATTCATAATTTGTGCTAATTTCTGTCAATAGTAAGTGAATCAGCCAAAAAGCATTTATTAAGCACCTACTATATACTTTTATTGTACTAGTTACTATAAGATATTGGCAAAAATAGCTATACCATTTAGGAGGAAAACACACCCAGAGAATAATTCATGATTCTAGCAGTATTAGGCATGATAGCTAATATAATATTATAAGTTACATGATATTGGCAATTAAAGAAGAAACAAACATAAGGGAAAAAAATTTTAAGGAAACTAAGATATGAATATGATGTGTGTTTGCTTGGGAGTACAACTGGGGAGTGGTCCGTGCTTATTTATTCAACAAATACTTATTAAATGTGGACTGTGTGCTTCAGACTATGCTAAAGGCAATAGTGGAGAAAAGAGGAATGGGACATAGATCCTGCCTTCCAAGAGATTTTAAACTAGCAGATGTAATAAGACACAACCACAAGTATCTCTAATAAAGTGGGGGTTAAAAATTGCCTACTTAAGAGTTAATGTTAAAAATTACCTTAAAAAGTTGTAAGTAAGCTATGAAACAATGTGGTAATAGCAATACTGCTTCCTTGGAATATTTTGAGTAAAAATGATCTAGTTTTACTCTTATCTCTCCAACATCTGACTTCAAGGTCCTTAGTATTGTCTCCATCGTCCTAGCCTGCCCATTTGCTTAATGATGATTGAATGCAGTAGTGACACCTCACATATTGTTCTGGTGAAGGTTCCTTTAATATGATAGAAAAAAACAAAAGCCTTTTTTAGTCATGGTAGCTGACAATCCACTGATGGCCAGTAACCGGTATAAACATGTATTACTACAGCAAAAATCTGAGGTGGAAGATGGGCCCGTGATGACATGAAGAAAAGCGAACACAAACCAGACGTTTGCTAGAGCTGAGATGCCTTCTGAGATCTAAATATGAGCAGTCAAGCCCTTATTTGGTGCGCTATGGAAATACAAAGCCCTTTCAAAGTCTACAGAGAATTTCTTCAGAATTTACATGCTCTTGGTTGTCACCTCTAATTTAAGCTCCTAAAATTTTTTGAATTAGTTCTGTTAGAAAACATATCACCATTCTGTTCATGCATCCTATTTAATTTCACACTACATTGATCTAAATGTGAAACAGTTTCCTTAACTTCCCACAAACCAGTCACCCCTGTGGGGATCTATCTATATGGGGGAAAAACCTAGACTGCAAATTTAGGATGTCATAGAATTTGTGTGGCCACAACACAGACACACCGAAATACAAGTTTAGGTATTCCTGCTGCAAAAGTCACTCAGCCATTTGTACGACTGGGATCTCAATCTCCTGCCATGTTTTATTCAACTCTCCCCTTACTCCCTCTTGTCTTCCCTCTTGTTCCTCTACCCAAATTCTTGCTTATTTCAAATTCCAGGTAGTTTGTCTTCTTGTCTTCTGCCAATCCATTAATTCAGAATTTTCTTCTTTACCCCATGTGGCTTACCGAAGTATTTTCCTAAACAAAGTCTGTTCTCTCCTTAAGAAAAATTTTTGGAATCCACTATTAAAGTTATAAAATGTTTTATCTCGACACAATATAATCCCCAGTGCTGACAGAGTGGTGAAAAAAGTGGTAAGCTCGGGTATTATTACCAAGTTGAGGTATAAATTTATACTGCTTCTAGCAGTTTAGTAACACATACTAACAACAAATATAATGTTCACAACCTTTGCCCTGAAATCTCACTTTATACAACTGTGCCTATATCACAGTAAATACTCAATACATGATAGCTATTATCATTAGTTATTATTCTAAGGAAATTAAATGTCTATTTGTTGAGTGCACAAAATGCTGTTTATAGAAACATATATTATAGAACAATTTGGAAATATATATCTAAAAACTGGTGAAAGGTTAAATAAAATACTAATATTTTCTAGGATATAATGGAGCTATTAAGCATTTATTCATTGCTACTGGACTATTTTTCTATCATCTCATGAAATGTTTTGTGGAAAAATTGTCAGATAACAAGGTAATATTTAAACTGTAATTGAATTATGCAACAAATATGTACCTGGATAAAAATTGGAAGAAAAATAACATGTAATCTATAAAACATACAAAATAAATTTTCAAAGAATAAGATATAAATAAATGAAAGTAGAATATCCTATGTTTTAATCTGTAGCATTCAAAAGAAACATACAACACGTTATAGTAGTGTCTAGGGGGTTTTTTAATTCTTTTTTATCATTTCCTTTATTGTAATGCTTCTAGTAAAACAAATATCATAACAACTTACTATGACCAACGAGTTTTTCCTCCATAAGATTCATAAAGTCAGTATAAAATTTTGATAAAAATTTGGGGTACCTTTTTCATGAACAGGGTTTTCTCTTAAAAGAGAGTTGACAAGTCTGGTCCATACAGAGATGGACGTGCCATACTCCTTAAGTAGCCCAGCTGAACAGAAAGGTGGTCTTCAGAAGCAGACAGATCAGAATTAGAGTCTAGGCACCGTTTTTTTATTTATAAAGTAAGGACAATAATACCTACTCTACAGTGATGGGTTTGGATTGTCTAGACATTGTCTTATTAATGCTCAACAGTACATGCCTGGCCAACACCAGACACACAGTAAGCAAACTTGAACATGATTAGCTTCATAATTTAGAGCTTCCTAGAAATGCTCTCTGATTATCTGCTTGCATTCTGATATTATGATCTTTATCCTACACGTTAAGTGGAGACCTCAGCCAAAAGGCCTAGTGGAGGGTTTGGAAGGCTCCTTCCTAGGTTAGTGGTAAACTGGAAGGCTTCCCTCTCTTGAGCATCTCCTTCAGGGTTGTTGACCCAAAGTAGAGTGTGCACACACCCCAGGTGGTACACAGATATTAGGACTCCTACTTCCCTTTATTTATGTCTTGTTCTTTAAAATTTACTTTGTATGTTTTATAAATTACATATTATTTTTAATAATTAGTTTCTTGAAATAACATATAAGATAGTAAATAGATATATTACAAGCACCTGTTCAAAAATGTTTATTAACAGGTGTTTGAACAAAAAAGTTTAGAGAATACTATTTGAGAAGGGAATTAGAAAACTCATCAATAATTTAGTGTCCAGTATATCATAGAATAATATATGACAGGGTATTTTAACTGTCATCACAGCTCAGTCTCCAGCTTGTTCAGTTCTGCCCTTTCACATCTTCTCAATGCATATACTAAGGTCTGTCCAGAAAAAGTCCAGCCATTGTTAACATAACGAGAACAATTTGCACATTGATGTCACCTGACAACCAAGGAGAGTGGACTGGAATGCATATGAATGAACAATGACAACTTCACTGTACTAGTCAGTGGGGGCAGTAGACGCTGTTGTGTCAGCATGTGTACTGTGTGGCCATCGCATTCAAAATGACTGAGCAAGTAGAGCAATGAATCTGCATCAAATTTTGCATTAAGCTTGAACATTCCTCCATAGAAACTACTTGAATGATTTAGAAGGCCACAGCTATGGACAACTGGTGACTGGCAGCTTCATCACAACAACATGCTTGCTCATGCACCACATCTTGTGAAGTTTTTTGGCAAACCATCAAATCACCCAGATGACTCAGCCCAGATTTGGTGCCCTGTAACTTCTGACTTTTCCCAAAACTAAAATCACCTTTGAAAGGGAAGAGATTTCAGACCATCAATGAAATTCAGAAAAATACGACAGGGCAGCTGATGGCGATTGGGAGAATTGTGTGAGGTCCCAAGGTGCCTACTTTAAAGGGAACTGAAGTATCATTGCCCTATGTACATGTTTCTTGTATCTTGTATCTTCTTCATTAAGTGTCTCTATTTTTCGTATTATGTGAATGGATATTTTCTGGACGGACTTCTTCATATAATGACTTCCCCATCATCACTCTGCCAAGTATTCAGGTCCTCTCCTTATCCCTTGACTTGGGTTTATGTACATCCTTGAGCCTTGTGAGATATATCCACAGAGGATGATTGGAGGGAAGTGGGGAGCTCGCCCGAAGTTTTGTGGCATGGATGGGTGTCACTCCTATCAAGTCAATACTAGGAAGAAATGAGACAAAATGCTCTTGAAATTTAATGGCAGATTCCACTGATAGAACCTCCAAGACTCAATGGGAGAATCTCATTTCAGTGAAGGCTGATTGATAAGCCAGTAAAGACACAAATTTCATAAATACCTCGTCCTCCAGGTTTGCTCACCTAGCAATTCCAGGACCTTTCCCCTTCTCCCCAGAACCAGTTTACCGCCTTCTTTGAAGAAAGGGTTTCTCCCTTCTTCCCATACTTGTTCCTCTTCCTCCCCTGCCCATTCAGAAATGTAGTTTCCAACTGCTATGACGTGTACCACCATCATTACTAAATCTACAGTAAACAAGAATAATAATGCTAGAGTCAAAACTTTTACCCTACCTAAGAGTCAGCTCTGTACTGTTAGCTCTTCATAGGAGTTGCAATGGGCAGTAAGCAGAGCTTGCAGAAGATTTATATTTAGGCTGGTTTTGTTGTTATATTTTAAGTATAAATGCCTTTGTCCTAACAAGCCTCTGTAGATTACCATATTGTCTTGCACTAATCATATGATTATGTTATCTGTTCTTCATTGTAAGGCATTTATATTTTCCTACTGTTTTATTCTAGAGTGAAAATTTCTTTGCAATGAATATTTGAGGCCTGTGGCACAGTACACCCATTCACCACTTGTATTCATGATTAAACTAATGAGCCCCAGGGATGGAGAAAAACAAATGGAACAAGAACATTTTGTGACTTAGTGGTGGCCTTTTACTATTAGAGAATTTTTAAAACTCAGCTTGTCTATCTTTAGAGATAATTTTCCTTCCTGGCATGGCCAATTAAGTAATTTGTATATCCCATTACAAAATGACTAAGTGGAGCCTCTGTTTCAGAATAGAAAAAGGAGAAATATGAAAAAAATATTTGAAAAAAATGGTCAAATTTCCTTAAAATTTGATGAAAACTATAAGCCCACATGTATAATAAAATCAGTGAACACCAAGCATTGAAAAAATGGTGAGAAGTATAGCATGGTACATAATTATTAAAACTGGTGATAAAGACAAAATCTCAAAATCAGACAGAACGAAAAGACACATTTCACATGAAGGAACAAGTACAAAAATGACAGCAGTTTTCTTATCTAAAAACAATTCAAAACAAAACACAGTGAAGCAATATCTTTAGGATAATGGAAAAAACTGTCAACATAGAACTCTATATCCAGTGAAAATATATTTCAAAAATGATTCCAAAATTAAGATTTTTTTAAAGCATAAAAAAGAAACAATTCATTGCCAACAGACCTACACTGCAAAAGGAAAGTGACACCAGATAGAAATCTTGAGCTAAACAAAGGAATAAAGGATAGCAGAACTGATACATATATGGGTGAATATAAGACACTATTTTTAATTTCTTTAAAGTGTGATTTACAGCTTAAGAAAAAATAAACATTCATTGGTGGGGTTTATATATGAAGAAGTAAAATAACACAAATAGGGCAAAGGCTAGGATGAACACAAGGGCATATGAATGGTATAATGTCACTTGAAGTTAGGCTTTGGTACATTAAACCCTGAACCCCAATGCAACCATGCACAAACACACACACACACTATACTAATAAACAGACAAGAGAGAAAAATATAATCATAAAAGAAATCAAAAAGAAAACAGAAAAAGGGAGAAAATTAGACAGACAAATACAAAACAAATAACAAAATGATGCATTTAGAACCAACAAATTCAACAATCATGTTAGATGAAAATGGTCTAAACACTGCAGTTAAAGGGCAGAGATTGTCATATTGGATTAAAATAATAAACAGGACCCAACTGTATACTATGTACAAGAAATGCACTTTAAGTATAAAGACTAATAGGTTAAAAGTAAAATGATAAGTAAATATAGACCATATTAACAATAATCAAAGGACATATGAAATAGCTATATTAATAGCAGACAAAGTAATTTTATTTTATTTTTTTCTGGGAGATTGTATATAAGTTTTATTGTATGTATTATTCTTTTCACTTTTCTATATGTTTAAAACTTTTTTTAATTGTTATTCAAGTACAGTTTTCTGTCTTTTACTCCTGTCCCAGTTTACCCCCCACAGTGCTCCCCACCTCCCTCCCATTTCCACCCCCCTTAGTTTTTGTCCATGTGTCCTTTATACTTGTTCCTATGGGACAAAATAATTTTAGAGCACAGAATCTTACCAGAGATAAAAGGATCATTTCATAATTAGAAAAAGGTCAAGAAGAAGAAGAAGAAGAATCCCAGTTTTAAGCACTATTAGTGGATCTTCAAAATGCAAAGGCAAAACCTGATAAATCTACAAGAATAAATAGGTAAAATGTACCAAGATAGACTAATTTCTGGATCATAAAGCAAGTATCAGTAAATATAAAGGGCTTCAAATCTTACAAAGTGTGTTCTCTGACCACAATGGAATTCAATTACAAATAAATAAGAGAATATATCTAGAAAATCTCAACATATTTGCACACCTAATGACAAATTTCTATACAAACCAGTGGTCAAAGAAAAAATAAAAATGGAATTTAGAAAACATATGGAGCTAAATGAAAATGAAAACACAATATTCATATAGTAACATTCATGAGATGCAGCTAAAGCATTAGTTGGAGGGATACCTATAGTTCAAAATGCCAGAAAATTTTTCTTTCATAAACTAGAAAAAAATTAAACCCAAATTACCATATTCTGCCATCTATAATGTATACTTTTTGCCCAAATTTTTGAGGGAAAAATAAGAATGTGTATTATACATGGGTAGTACTACTCCTGTGTCTATATGTTTTTAATTCTTTTATTTATGCTTATGTGTTAATAGTATAACTCCAGAAAGCAATAATGATATCCATATGTGAAATAATACCCTGGAATATGATCATTGGTTTTGTTTCTAAATATAAATTGAAAAATTGAAAAAAAAATTTCCTGAAAGTTTGGGCCAAAAACATGTGTGCACATTATACACGCAAAATACAATAAGTAAAAGAAAGAAAATAGTAAAGACAATAAGAGGAGAAGATAGCAGCTAGGTAAGAGGGAGCAGATTCCACTTCTCCTTACACATGGGAGAGAAACCTGGCCAATCTATGGAGGAACAGAACAGACAGCCAACAGTACCACAGCATATATGAAAATAGGAGACCAAAAATTGTAGTGGACATTGAAAAACCACACAGTAAGGAAAGTGCTTCAAGACAATAAAGGCCCACGGATCAGCTCAAAGACCAGGGAGACCATGGATCAGCTCAAAGACCAACTGGGCTGGCCACAGGGCTCTTGGGGGAGAGCTGGGTCGGCTTTCCCTCCCCAGCCAAGCAGGGTTTGAGCAGCACTGGGAGAAACCTGGTCCCTTGAAGTTGCAGAGAGGGGACTAAGGACTGAGTGGCAAACACAAGGGGGCTGTGAGCACCCACGCATAGCCCTGGAAAGAGTGTGTGCCCAAGCCCGTGTGACCAGAAGCAGCCTGGCCAGGCACACGTGCCCACAACCCAGAGAGAGAGAGTTTTGTGGAAGACCCAGGGACCACACCCATGGCCCGAAGAGAGCACTCGTGCCTCAGGAGACCTGGTGACCACTTTTATAAACCTGCCCCTCAGCCTGCTGTAGCAGGCAAGAACAGAAAAACAGGTTTGGCCAGTTTGAAACCACCAAGAGGTGTTTTTTTCTTGTTTGTATGTTTGTGTTTTTCTTTTTTGTGTTTGTTTGATTTTTTTAAGTAATTTTTTATTTTTTAATTATTATTTTTTATCTCTCAATTCCTTTTGCTTCTCTTTCCTTATTTCTTGTTTTATTCCTTCTTCCTTTCTTTCCAATTTGATCTCTTCTATGTTCCTTAGTCTGCTTTTTTTTGAAATACCCACAAATGAGACAAAAAACCCAGAACTGTGAAAAGACCAGCGTTGCACCCAAAGTGGGGGCATCCCAATAGCTGAGACAGAGAGACAGATTTCACTTTGCTATTACAGAGAACCTGAAAGATATTGCATATTTGTATTATTATTTTTACATTATTCTTAGATCTTTTATTTGAATAATATTTTTGTATTCTTCTACTTTCTGTTTAGTCTTCTTTGCTTGGCTGGTCATATTGCATCATTTGACAAGTGTCCCCTGTTCTCTCATTCATAGTGTATTGCTAATTTACTGTCCTTCACTTCACCTGTGTTCCACTAGCACACTACTGAAGGTCCAATACTCCCTATTCTTGGTATCTAGATCTCATAGACTCTGTCATATGATCATTGCTCTAATATTATTGTAAATAATAGCTGTTCCATACAACTGTAAATACTACACAACACTCCTCCCAGATCACAGCCCACTCATGGTTTCCTGAACTCCATTACTGTACTGGTTAACTCTATTCTCTCACACACTACACCTATTTACTATCCTTTATTCTCACCTTACCTCAGAATCTAACCTCCCACAACCTCACTGCTTTCTAGATCCAACTCACAATCCTTCCCTCCCCAACAAGAGTTTTAACTTCTTTCCATCCTTTCTGAAAAGTGGCTAGTTGGGTGGAATATCACAGTTAACACTATACATAGCCAAAGGATCTCCTATATACCGGCTGCTACTGTAAATAGCATAGAATACTCTCTTGCTGTCTTAAACCATTTTGCCTTACCCCTCCAACTGATCATAAAAAAAAGAGGAGGGGGAAGTGGTTAACACCAGGCACCTGAAGGAGACTGCACCACTGAATCTCACAGGTATTCTACCACAGAAGTTCACCCCATAAACCCAGGGAGTCAGAACAGATCAATTTAAGAAGCTGAGGCTAACAAGAAGAGTCTCACAAACAATGGGAAGAAAAAGAAACAGTCCCCAAATGAAAGGAAAGGAGGAAGCCTCAGAAAGAATGCTAAATGAAATAGAGGCAACTCAACTATCAGATATTGAGTTCAAAGCAATGGTTATCAGGAAGTTCCATGAGCTCATAGCAAATTACCAGAAATTGCAGGGAAGCTACAAGGAACTCACTGCAAACTATATCAACATGAAAAAGGAAACAGAAACTATCAACAAGGGCCAAGAGGACATGAAGAATACAATATCTGAACTGAAGAACACAGTAAAAGGAATCAAAAACAGGATAGATAAAGGAGAAGATTGGATCAGCGAGCTGGAGGACAAGGTAGAAAAAAAACAGAAAGAGCAAGAAAGAGACAGAAAGAGCAAGAAAAGGAAAAGAGGCTCAGAAAGAATGAAGAGGGATTAAGAGAAATACAAGAAAATATGAAACGTAATAATATCCAAATAATAGGGATACCAGAAGGAGAACAAGAAGAAAAAGGGATAGAAAATCTATTTGAAAAAGTAATGATGGAAAAATTCCCTAATTTGACAAGAGAAAAAGTCACACAAATACAGGAAACACAGAGAGTCCCATCAAGAGGAACCCAAAGAGGCCCACTTCAAGACACATCATAATAAAAATGGCAAAATTCCAAGACAAAGAGAGAATCTTAAGGCAGCAAGGGAGCAAAACAAAATAACATGCAATGGAGCCCCAATAAGGTAAGCAACTGACTTCTCAGTGGAAACGCTCCAAGTCAGAAGAGAATGAGAATAAATATTCCAAGTAATAGAACCAGAGGCCTGCAACCAAGGCGACTTTACCCAGAAAGACTCTCATCAAGATAGAAGGCCAAATAAGGAACTTTTCAGACAAAAGAAGTCTAAAAGAATACAGCTCCACCAAACCAGTTCTTCAATACATGCTAAAGGGACTGCTTTAAGGAAAGGAAGGAAAAGTGAAAGGGAGAGAGAGGAACACAGGTACAAAAATGAAAATGAATAAGTACCTATCAATAATAACCTTAAATGTAAATGGATTAAATGCTCCAATTAAAAGACATAGAGTAGCTGAATGGATAAGAAAGCATGACCCACACATATGCTGCCTACAAGAGACCCACCTCAGGACAAAAGACCTACACAGATTGAAAATAAAGGACTGGAAACAAATCTTCCAAGCTAGTGGACAGGGAAAAAAAAGCTGGGGTAACAATACTCATATCAGACAAAATAGACTTCCAAAAAAAGGGCCATAAAGAGAGACCCAGAAGGTCACTTCATAATACTCAAGGGAAGAATCCATCAAGAAGACATAAACATTGTAAATATATATGCACTCAATGTAGGAGCACCCAAATACATAAAGAAAATCTTAGAGAACTTCAAGAAAGATATTGACAGCAACACAATTATACTAGGGGATTTTAACACCCCATTGTCAAAAGTGGACAGATCTTCCAAACAAAATATCAACAAAGATATTGTGGCATTGAACAAAGCCCTAGATGAAATGGACTTAACTGATATATATAGAGCCCTCCATCCCAAAGAAGCTAAAGACACATTCTTTTCAAATGCACATGGAACATTCTCTAAGATAGACCACATGATAGGACACAAAACAAGTCTCAACAAATTCAAGAACATTGAAATCATACCAAGCATTTTCTCTAACCACAAGGGACTGAAACTAGAAACCAACCCCAAGGGAAAAAAATCCAAACGCTCAAAATCATGGAGATTGAATAGCATGCTATTAAACAATGAATAGATTAAGAATGAAATTAGAGAAGAAATCAAAAAGTTTCTGGAAAAAAATGAAAATGAACTCACAACAACTCAAAATTTATGGGACACAGTGAAGGCAGTCATCAGAGGGAAGTTCATAGTGATACAGGCTTACCTACAAAAGATAGAAATATTTCAAACAAACAACCTAACCCTACACCTACAAGAACTCGAGGAACAACAACAAAGACAGCCCAGAGCTAGTAGAAGGAAGGAAATAACCAAGATCAGAGCAAAATTAAATGACATAGAGATGAAAAGCACAATTCTAAGGATCAATGAATCCAGGAGCTGGTCCCTTGAAAAGACAGACAAAATCGACAAGCCTTTAAGCAGGCTCATCAAGAAAAAAAGAGAGAGGACCCAAATAAACACAATCAGAAATGAAAGAGGAGAGATTACAACTGACACCACAGAAATACAAAGGATTGTAAGAAATTACTATGAAGAATGGTATGCCAAGAAATTTGAAAACCTAGGTGAAATGGGCAAATTTCTAGAAAAATATAATCTTCAAAAACTCAATGAAGAAGCAGAAAGCCTGAACAGACCAATAACAGCAGATGAAATTGAGGCAATAATCAAAAAACTCCCGACACACAAAAGCCCTGGACCAGATGGTTTTACAGGAGAATTGTATAAAACGTTTAAGGAAGAGATAACCCCTATCCTTCACAGACTATTCCAAAAAATTCAAAATGATGGAAGACTCCCAAACTCTTTTTATGAAGCCAGCATCATCCTAATCCCAAAACCAGATAAAGATGCAACAAAGAAAGAAAACTTCAGGCCAATATCACTGATGAACATAGATGCTAAAATCCTCAACAAAATATTGGCAAAATACATCCAACAATACATTAAAGGGATCATATATCATGACCAAGTGGGATTTATCCCAGGGATGCAAGGATGGTGCAACATTCACAAATCAATAGATGTAATACACCACATAAACAAAAGCAAAGACAAAAAACACAT
>PVKM010037143.1:0-14562 GCA_004027735.1 Carollia perspicillata | reverse complement strand
AGAAAGGAAGGAAGGAAGGAAGGGAGGAAGGAAGGAAGGAAGGAAGGAAGGAAGGAAGGAAGGAAGGAAGGGAGGAAGGAAGGAAGGAAGGAAGGAAGGAAGGAACATTGATTGGTTCCACCTCCTGAATGGAGATGGAACCTGCAACCGAGGAATGTGTCCTGACCCCAAATCTAATCCACGACCTTTGGGTGTACAGGCTGACGCTCCAACCAACTGAGCCACACTGGCCAGGGCTTTTCTTTCTTTTTTTAAATTCTCACTTTTGCTTCCAGGAAAATCAATTCGGTCTGAGACAAACGGATATTTCCCATTTGAGAAATGTCTACATCTTACGTAACCTGTTGGACAGATGGGCCGAAAGCTATCTGGGGATCATGGATTGAGCAGAACCTGTTCTACACTCCAGGGAAACTCACACTTCCAAACAGCATGTTCGCAGTCAAAAAACTTTCTTCACTTCCGAGCACCCAGCATGAGATCTGTTCATATTATAAACAAATTAGCTTACATTATATTCAAGACGGCAGACATTAGAGTTGGTTAGTGTTTCCCAACAGTACTGAAACAATCCAAAGACAGATGTGAGTCTCTTTAGGCACAGTAACAGCTGAGCCTAAGACTCAAAGCCAGGCTCACGGAATAATTCGTTAATCAATTGCATAGCCCAGTAAGAACCATTTCTTGTGTTTAAAACAGAAGGAATTCTTAGAAACACTTAAAATTGTTTGGATATAATGAATGAAAATTCTTCTTAAAGAAGCCGAATACTTTCTTCTTCACCATGAGGGAAAAAAATGTCTAACGCCCCATAAAATTTAAGAGAGATATTAAAAAGCCATGGCTGAGGCATTATCCCTCAGTCAGAGACCTGACACTGATGGTGAAACAGGAGGTTTTTCTCTGCTGCCCACGTGCTGAAAGGTTACTTCATTCACTCATGGATTGAGCAGCTGCTGTGTTCCAGGCACATTACTTGGGACATACATGTGAAAGACACAGACCTAGTAAATATCACAAGATCCTGGCTCTTAGGGTCACCCAGACTTAGTATGCTTGTGGAGAGATATTGGGAGATAGGACAGAGTATATGAAAACTAGATACAGTGTGATTAATATTTGCTGATAGAACAAAATGTAAATTGTTAGGGAAATAGGAGGAAAAAATAAGCCTTTTTTGTCTGGAAAATAAAGCAATTACTCTGAATCTATTCAAAGCACATTATGAATACTAATGGCCACTAGGCTCATACCACGCTAGCTGCTATGGATGAATGAAATTAATATATACACAAATAAGAAATAAAATCCAATGGTATTTACTTAAATTCCCAAGTGATGTCATAGTGGGGGCATGAGGGGAGGGGAGGATCTCCACATCTTCTCTGGCACAGCTCTATTGGCAGGTATAATGGGAATAGCCAGGATATCAAATCAATATATTTTCATCCCAGGTAATCCTTACCTCCTAGTTTTTCCATGATTCCTTATACGAAAAGCCACACCTGGCCATCTCACATTTGAGAGGTTTTTCCCCTGGCACAGAGAGACTATCTCGGCCTCCCATGAAGGCTAAGCTATGGTTCCTACTGAAATAGATGTGGCCTACACAGTGTTTCCGTCAGAAAGGAGGTGCAATCGACATTACTTACCGAGCACCGTGCAGTGTACAAAGAAGTACCAGGGTGGCAGGCAACCATGACAGAAGCAGATTCTTAACTGTCTAATCCCCAAGGCTCCCTCACATCTGGAGAGATCCAAGGACACTAGAGTTCGTGACATACTTTCTCTGCAATAATCTGAGGAATGGAGAAGCTCTGCATTTGTCTCTGTGTCTCATCCAACATGCCACCAGCATGATAACATGGCAGCAAGAGAGATGTTACTTAATGGCTGCAGTGGCACTGTTTAGTGTGGGACATGCCTAGCTCCTGTAAGCTCCAATGAGGGGCCCACAGAAGCGCTGGAAGGGTGGGTGGAAGTCAGGGTTGGGAACAAGGGCTGGCGGGCGTGGAGTCTCGAGACTGGAAGCAAAAGGCTGGGCCCACAAATGTCAGGTGTGGATATCAGCTCGATCTCTCCAGAGGCCACATGGAGCCAGCCACATGTCAGCAGACCCCAGTGAGCCAAACAGACTGACTTCCTCACCACAGAGCCCGAGAACGGCGCGCAGAACAAGGGCCGGCATTCATAGAAGCCCCACTCGCCCACTGCCACAGGATTACATGATCTCCTCTGGCCCCCAACCCCGAGACATATGACACCATCTCGGGAAGGAGCAGGGAAACGGTTGAGAAATCTGAAAGACTGAACATTTACCCTAAAGAGACTGAGTCATCCAAAAGAAATTATCTAAACAGGAAGAGACAGAAATGCATTAATTAGCAAGATTAAAGCACCCCACCCCCACCCCTATACCACTAATAAGCAGAGTTAACAAGCTCAGGAGAAAAATTAAATCATTATCAAAAGAGTCCCCTCAGCTTCTGGAAAGCCTGCGAGAGGGAATTACGTGAATTAGTAGTCACAGGGCAAATGTCATTTATCCTATTACACTAACACCCAGCACACAGAAGCTGGCTCTTTGAAGCAAGGTGACCCCTCACTCAGAAGACGATGCAGACTGACTACGGTAAAAGAGAAGAGATCTTCAGTCAATAGGTCTTTGATGTCAATATAAGTCACTTTTTTATCAGCTGCTTGCCGCTACTTGCCTCGCCCAGCAAAGTGAGTAGTCAGCCATGAGGGCTAGCCACAAATACTGGTTTCTCCTGTGTTCTTACTACCTCTAGGCTCATATTCTCCAATTATTATGAGATGGATAATAGGAAGAAGGTAAAATATACTCACGAGTTGGGGAGCTGTCTTGGTAGAATGTGAAAAAACCCAGGTTGGAAAACAGCAGACGGCATGGCTGATGGTATTTTGTCACTGACTTTCCAAGTTTCCACATAATGTCGACCATTCAGGGGGGAAAATGTCATCAAATAAGTTTGTAGAATTGAGCTGACTTTTTCTCTGGAGGTGTACCTGCAACGAATCTAATGTGCACAGTGAAAGTCTAAACGGGCCAAGTGTGGAGATGCCCGAATGTGTTCCAGTGGCATGCTGCCACTTCCTGGTACCAGCTCGTGGGAGATTGTGGGCCTGTCTTTCCAACTCTGGGATTGACGATGTTCGTAGTAGCCTGGAATTAACTGTGGTGGGAGTCCTTCTACCCTAGAAATCGACAAACACTAATGGGGCTTTTTTTTTCTTCCGGAAAGCTGAGTCTTAAACATTTACCAGCATAGCATTGTCTTAGAAAGCCCTTGTTAATAAAATGTCCCAGCACTGGCATTTAGTATATACAAGGTCTGTCCTAAAAAAGTCCAACCGTTGTTAATATGATGAGAACAGTTTGTGCAACATCAGTGTAACCTGGCAGCCAAGGAGAGTGGACTGGAATGTGCACATGTGAACCATGATGACTTCACTATCCTAGTCAGTGGGGGTGGTAGACGTTGTTGAATGAGCATGTGTACTGTGTGGCCATCACATTCAAAATGACTGAGCTAGTAGAGCAATAAATCTGCATTGAATTTTGCATTAAGCTTGAATATTCCTCCGCAGAAACTATGCAGATGATTCAGAGGGCTTCTGGGGATGATGCAATGAATGCAGCACAAATAAAAAGGTGGCACAAATCCTTCAAAGATGGTCAAGAATCTGTTGAAAATGATCTACGTTCTGGAAGGCCTACAACAAGCAGAGCCCCCGAGATGTCAAATGTGTACAGAATGCAATCAACAAAGATCATGAAAGACAGTGGGAGAACGAGAAGCTGACCTGGGGATTCCAAAAACTACTGTGTCCAAGGTTTTGACACAGGATCGTGGCATGAAAGGTGTCCTGGAAAATTCATTCCACGGCTTCTGCTACCAAAGCAGAAGGAACATTGTGCTGTAGTTGCTAATGACTTGGTTCAAACCTCAACCAATAAATCAGATTTCCTCAAGAAGGTCGTAACTTTGAAGGGGACCGAGTCGTCATTGTCCTATGTACAATGTCTCTTGAATCTTATACCTTCTTCAAGAAATGTCTCTATTTTTCATAGCACATGGCTGGATACTTTCTGGACAGACCTCCTATTCTATCGCTCCAGTAAGAAATTACCACAAAATTAATGGTTTAACACAACACAGATGTATTATCTTGCAGTGCTGTAGGTTAGAACTCTGACACAGGTTTCTTTCTGGATGCTCTAGGACAAGTGCTTCTCCTTGCCCTGTCTGACTTCAAGAGCCATCTGCATTCCTTGGCTCATGGCTCCCTTCCTGCACCATCAAAGCCATTGACACGGGTCGAGACCTCACATTGCATCACTCTGCTTTACTCTACTGCCCATTTTTAAGGACCTTTGTGATTCCATTGGATCCAGTTGAATAGTCCAGGGTAATCTCTCTATTTCCAGGTCAGCTGATTAGCAACCTTAATTCCAATTGCAAGCGATGTAAAACGATGCATTCACAGGATCTGTGGTTAGGATGTGGAGATCTTTTAAGGGCTATTACACTGTCTACCATGATGGGTGTTCCAAGGAACAAATTTTGGGGAGAATCACAAAGCCCTTTAATGGAAAGGTCATTGCCTACTCACTTTCTCATTTATCTTGTGTAAGTTATTTATCCTTTTAGAGCCTTAGTCAATTGCTCTGTGAAATGAAAATAATGTGTTCTTTATCTACTTTGCAAAGTTGTTTGGTTTGTTCAATTGAGGTAGCAGAACTGGACAACTGTAATAGCATAAGTAATAAAAAAAGATAACAGACATGGCAATGTCCTTAAAAAGAATGAGGCTCTCTACCTATATAATATATAATTAGTATTCACAATAACTACTATAATACAATGTTTTATTTAAGGTTAAAATAATTATCATTCCTTACCTATGTGTTCTCAGAAAGATCGGGCTGGCTCTGTTCATTGCCGGGAGAGGGTATACAAGGATAAGGCCTGAGGACAAATACTCAAGCTTCAATCCCCAGGTCACTGCAGATTTTCACTTGAAAGTCCTTGGAAAATGCAGGATCTGCCAGGCAGGGCCTTCAGGACTAGATCTGGGCAAATTCTCTTTCATGGGCCACTCTTTCCTCTCTCCTATTTTAACTTTGCCTATAACATTATTAAACCATAACAGATAAATGGGTTGAGGTGGAGTAAAGAATGGAAATTTATTATTATTATTATTATTATTATTATTATTATTATTATTATTGTTATTATTATTATTTTAATCCCACCCAGGGATGTGCTTATTGGTTTGACAGAGAGATAAATATCGCTGTGAGAGAGAAACACGGACTGGTTGCCTCCTGTAAGTGTCCCTACCAGGGATCAAACCCGCACCCTTTGGGTATACGGGATGACACTCCAACCAACTGAGGCACCCGGCCAGGGCAGAATGGGAATTATTTTTACTGACTGCTCCCTTTTAGACCCAACCTGAAACCCAGACCCTTTCCAGATAGCACCAAACTAACTACTCTTAATCCTAAGTGTTGATTGATGAGTTCATGTCTCACTGTATCTCAAATAAATGACTCCATTACTTATTGAAATATATTTTTCAATTTTGGCGTCCATGTGTTGAGCATTTTGTCTTCTTTTGTCTGTATGTGCTGGTACATTACTTAGCATAGGAATTCAATTGGAATTCTGCTTGCAAATTCACCAATTTGTGGATCTATCTAGCCAACCATTCCCGGCATTCTAGGAATCTTATTACATGGTATTGTTGCCAACACCACCTACCAGCCTTAACAAAGAGTAAAGGCATAGCTGGAAAAGAGATTACTAAGGAATGCATTTTTAAGTGAACTATAGATTTTACATGGAAAATAAATCTTACTAAATGGTGTGTTCATTTGACTGTTGAGAATCTAGAATCATTTTACTCAGTCTCACAAAGGAAAACAAGATCTCTTCGGATGTTCTTGGCAAAAACAAGTAGCTACAAGTTGTTAGTTATCAGCCACTGATAAACCTGACACTACCCCAGGTTGGTTACATAATCTACCACGCCTTGGTCCTGGAGAGGGTTCCGCCTTTGGAATCCGTGTCACGTTGTGCTGCCACCCACAGAACCAGCCAGGCGAGAGGGTGACCTGGGCAGAGCTCACATTACCGCAATGGGACCACTTTCTGCTTTGCGGAGACTCAGCTGTGAGGACAGTGAATGTCAGCGCTAGAGTCTTCGGTGCTGGGGCTTTCTGATAACCCTGTCAGTACCCACACTAACCTGTCCTCCTGGGCTTTGTTACCCTAAGGAGCCAGCAGGAGGTCGGAAGCAGTGGTGGCAGCTTGGCAAAAAGAGTCGTGGACCTGCCTCCACCGTCCCCGGGTTTTCTGTGGGTTGGTCAATTGCAATGTGTAAGTTTTTACTCACTCTGTGTTCATGAGAATGACAGAAGCCTTCGGGGTAGAAATGTGTGACGTGCACACACACTAGTAAAGCTGCAGACCTGGTTCTAGCAAACCCAGAACTGCCCCCAAAAGACAAGAGACAAGAAATGGCTAAAAGCAAAAATGCACTAAATGGGATAAGATGGGGTCTTTTTTATAATTTCTAATGACAATTTTGAAAGTACACACACACACACACACACACACACATTTTGGGCTTAGGCCCTGGGCTCATTTAACAAGGACTAAAATTACAAAAAATAAAATAAAAAATCACAGAGCAAATCAGCATACCAGGACTACTCTATAAAAGCAGCTGTGTAGACTTCCAAGGATTCAGTGTGGTTTTTCACACAGGCTGCAGAGTATAAAGCAGACCTAAGAATATCCCCCAGGGAGTTCTCACGAGATGGAAAAGTCACTGAAGGTCAGAGATCTGAAGAAAGGGCCAAACAATGCTGAGAGAATCTCTGAGAGACTTTCCTCAGGGGGGTGGGCAGATACATGTATCAGGTTGGAGACACACGGTCTTTGAGGAGACAGAGCCAACCAAGCCAAGCCCTCTCCAAAATCTCAATGATCCCGGGAAGAAAGACTCCCAAAGTCTTCTAAGATGGTTTAGTTCCAGAACAACCTTGGCATAGCTTGTGCTGATAAGAGTTTAGTGGGGGTAAATATGACACATATAATCAGTCAGGACTCAGCAAAATTAAGTTCTTTGCCTTCTTTTCTCATGAGCTGAAGAGTTCGGCACAGGTTGAGTTGGAAGAAGTGCATGGCCGTAGGGTCACTGAGGAAACAAGAAATACCCGACATGAGCTAATCCATAATACTTGACTCAGGCTGTCTCAGAGGAAAGCCAGTCTTCTGGAGCTGTTCGAAAGCATGGTCATGAAATTCAACACTCCCTCCATCAAGAGACGAGGTCTGTTCTCCTCCCCTTCAACCTGGGAGCTCAACACAGTGTAGCAGAGGTGACGCTATGAGATTTCTAAGAGTAGGTCACAAAAGGCCAGGCGGCTCCCATCTTTTTTGGGGGGGATGCACAGTTGTAAGCCCAGAGCAGCCACATTGGAAGTCCATCTATCCAGTGGTCACCATGCTGTAAGATCAAGTCACATGGAAAGCCAGGGGTCAGAGCTCTGGTCATTAGACCCATCTGAGCCCAGCCTTCAAGTCATCTCAGCCCAGGTGCCAGCCATGAGTGAGAAGCCTAAAGATGATTGTAGCCCCTAGTGGTCTGATTCATGCCAAAGCTTCTCTGACTGGGGCTGCAGACGTGGGGAAGCAGAAATAAGGTAGCTCGCCTGTGTAAAGGCTGAGTTCCTCACCCACAAAATAACATGAGCATCAGAAAATGTTACTTGATGCCTCCTTCCTCTTTCACCTTGTGGGGAAGATTATTGAAAAGACAGGGCTATTCAGACGATGCCGTTTTATTATCAAATCACCTCATTTTCATGATTCAGTGGCAAATATTAAACTCTATCCATGATCAGAAGAATGAAATGGAGTCCATGGCTTCTAATACCAGAAACCAGTCTGTATATTTTGCTTAACCACCAAAAGTGATTGTGTCTGGTTGGAAAGTTTATACCACTGGTTACTTCCTTTGTAAAACAGAACTCAGAGAGGTCCTATCTTTGGGAGATGTAGGAAAGACTAGCATCCTCCCTTACAACCTCTATGGCCTGACGCAGCAGTGAAGTGCTACGCCCAGCCTGACGGACTGCGCTGCGCTCGAGAGATCCGAGGTCACAGCTCCTGCCCTTGAGCAAATGATTAAGCAGCAAGAAATAAGCAGCAAAGTGTTTCTTGTTGAAATAGTAAAAAGTTTAGTAGTGCTACTGAAGATACCTGAGCTAGAAAATCTCAGGATATTTACACTTTTCAAGTAATGAAAAGAATGGTATTCATGGTGAGGAGAGAGGAAAGGTTAAACTAGGAAAAGGGTGTCACAAGGCTAGAAAAGACAGCCTACCAAAGGAGAATACTGACTTAACTACTCTGAAAATGTGCACAGAGTTTATTATGTATATTACTAGATGTGCACTACTTATTCTATTGAATAAATATTAATTGAGCTTCTATTTATGTAACATAAGTATATCAAACATAACAAAACAAAACAAAAACCCCTTTTCAGGCTACAGGACAAAATGTAATATATTTAGGTATGATTTATGGTAATTCTTATTACTGAAGTTTAATAATGTTTTCACCGATAGTACTTATATAACTTTATTAACCATAGTTCAGGTATCTATCTGAATTTCAGAAACTTGGGATTCCCTGTCTTTTGATTTGGCGTGATCAAGACAATTAACCAGTTTAATTATAAAGATCCCGCTCTAATTAATATATTTGGAATTATTGATGGGGCCAGTTTAACACTTTGTTAAACTTTAGCTCTGCCAGAGCCCAGATCTGGTTGTCCACATGGACTGGGCTTCTCTTCAGAACCAATTCTGGGATTCTGAGTCAATTTCTTTGTTGGATAAAGTAACTTTAAATCTGCTGTATGAATGTCACCATGAGAAATGGTGGACACGTCACTGGTTTCTTCCATCAAGGAAGAGAGCACACTGAGGGTAAGTTACAGTCAGGTGGCGACGAGGCTGAGGATCCCTAAAGAGGCCGGGGCTGGTGCAGCGTTCCACTCTGAGATGTGGCCCTGTGATGCCTTCCCAACACTTGGAAAAGCTAACCCATAAATCCTTCCTAGCAAGAGGGATGACGTTGAGAGGGTGTGAACACACGCATGCAAATCCATCACTGTTCCTGGGAAAGGTTTCAAAATACATTGAGCAATGTCATGGAAAACAGGCCACTTCTCACCAAAAAGAACCCTTTTTCATCTCTCCTGTCCACCTTGACAAGATCAAAGAGCTTTGACGTGAACCATCTTCAGAAATTTATCTGGAAGCCAGAAGGCTGACCATCGGTTTCCCCAGAAAAGCTGGAGCGAGCCACAGGAGGCGGCCACAGATATTTTTCTTTCTGATTCTAAGCATTTCCTCTGTGCCTGAGAATCATGTTCTCTGGAAAACTTATCTCTTGAAATTCAGTCTCCGACATTATAAATCAGCCTAGTGGGCAAAGACTCTTTTACAGACCAAAGTCTAAAAGAGATTTTGCCCCCTAGAGAAAGAGAAAGTACTCAATAAGTACTTATTATTTTCTGTAGATTTTAAATGTCTTTTATGCCAGACTACTCAAGTTTAGTAATAAAACAAGCCTTGCCCTGATGAATCATAGATAATATGCAATTATCCATATGCCTCCTAATGAACTAATCTTCTAAAAACTAATCAGTAAGTGAAAATGTGGATAATGCTTGGTTGGAGTGAGAAAATACAATATAAAATATTTTAAGATTAATATTAAACAGCAAGTCGAGTTACAAAATATGTTCTCTTCCGCTTAAATGCCATGTTATTAAATAGGTCCCTACCTATTGTTCTCTCTTTTATTTTTAGTTCAGAGTTGTTGTTGTTTTAATCTGGACCTATGGGGTTAACTACAAATTGTCAATTTTTTTTTGTTCTGATAGTAAATTTATGGTATCTTAAAAATGTCTACTATTATAAAGGCATATACTTGTAATTATGCTCTTGAAGTTTTAATTTGCTAAGATGGCAACTTTACAACCATTTTCCTATAATCACCTGAATGGACATTGACCTTGGGTGCACCTGGTGATGCAAATGAAAAATGGATTCTTTCATATGGCCAGAATTATTTTATTAGGCTGCTAGCCTTAGTTTTAACAATATCATGTTCCTGTATTTAAATCATGCCCTCTTCTCTCAAAAAGATCAAACCTTGATCCAACGAACTTTCGTCTTTTCTTCAATAGGCAACAAAAAAAGAAAGAAGTGAAAGAAGCACTAAGATTAAATTAGTGCTGAATGTAGCAGCTCATAACCACTTCTCAAATCTAGTAGTGTCGGTCGGGCAAAAAGAAGAGAAGGTACAAAGAGGACAATCCGCTGAAGATACATAATAGGACAACTGGACCATGAGTTAATTGCCTAAGGGTCCCCTAGAAACCTTGATTAGAAACATTAACATCTTGATGTAACAAATCTACAGGACTTCTTCATCCTTGGCCCCCAAACTCCCACAGGCTTTTGGGGGCCTTCTGGTTGCCTTGGTCACAGGTTTTCTTTCTTTCATCAAATTCCTCCTCCCCCAACTCCTAGTCTCCTGCTTTTTTTTTTAAAGGAGCCTTTGCTCAGCAGACCAATTCCAACTTTATTACTCTTTTGCCTCCAGAGCACACGGCCCATAGTCTGCTGGCTGCCAATTCTAGCGTCGCCCAAGGATTACCTGGAGAACTACCTGAAATGGAACAAAGAGACCAAGGCCACTGGCTGAGACCTTACTGGGGAATCTGCGTAGAAAACTGTGACTACATCCCACAAATACCTGATTAGGATTTGTCTCCCATTCTCAAATGTCCTGAAGGGTGGGTTCTTAGTTCTCATGTCAAAAATAAGAAGAGGGGAGACTGGGGTGGTGGACACGTCGGGAGCTTAGCTCACCTCCAGGGCCAGCCTCCCTGGGCAGTTTCAGTTCTCTATTTCTCCTTCCCTTTTCTGTGCATCGTCTTTTGTTCTGTCCTCCTCCACAAAGTTGAACATCTCTAAAGCATTACAGCTGGGCCATCCAGTCCTCTTACAACCACCCTGGAGCCCACTTTTCTGTGATTCTAATGCTCCGGGAAAGCATTCCACTGTTCCCCAGTCTTGCAGGCCAAGTCTATGATCTTGACGGCAGGACCCGAGCCTAAAATTCACCCTTCGAGGTTTGCTTTGTTAGCCCAGTAATTCCCTATGAGGCAGAAGACAACTTAAGCCCAAATCATCCAGACATTTTTTTTTAAAACCACAGACAATTCCTTCTCTTAGGAGGTGTATCAGATGTTTGGGGAAATACAGTGATTTCCATAGGTTGAGAAACTGACCAAGAAGTTCTTATCTCCCTGCCCTTCCATGGCACACCCCCTCCTAGAAACACCTAAGACTCTGTTGAGAGCGGCCTCTGTAAACTGAGACTGTGATTATCAAGAGAAGATGAACTAATCAAGTCAATAGTTCTCACTGATCACGGCTTCTACTTTTCCTTATTAAAACTCAGGCAGCTTTTGGAATAGAATAGTCATCTTCTAAAATGTGGACCTGATTAATACCCTAAGGCAGTGATTTTCAAACTTTTTCATCTCATGGCATACATAAACTAATTATATTTTTTGCCTATCTGACAAAAAAATAGGTATAATATTGATTCACTCACACCAGAGGGCCATTGTTGTGTTGGCTGTTGTTATTATTTTTTTTTTGTTTGGCAATCTAGGGGAAAAGAGCTCAGTGTCCCTGACTAAACAGTCAGGTATTGCGTGTTTCAAAAACTCCTGTGGCGCACCAGGTGAAAATCACAGCTCTACGGGGTTTCTCCTTCATCCATAAATGGAGTGCTAACCTCATGCTCTTCAGGACCATCTACTGCTGTGTCTTTGCTATCATCTAAATTCACTCCAGGGTTAGGGACTATGCATTTCTACCTCTTGCTGCTTCAAGCACGATACCCTTCTACTTTGAGAGCTTCATCCTCTCGCCCTTCATGACTCACTCAACAACACATTTCTCCAGAGCTTCTTCAAACCCTCAAAACCTGGGTTCAACGCTCAGCTGAGGTAAGCAGCCCTTGCAAAACTCCCATGTATCACTGCTCATCACCCCGTATTGGGAATGAGGAGTCCGGCTCCGTTTCTTTATGTTTGACTGTGGATAGTTTTGGGGTCTCCCTGTTTCCTCTTTGCTTTGTGTCCCACATCTGGACGAGCTGATAAGGAGGTCTGCGAGCTCCTCCTTTGGTGCTGGCACAAGATTCAAACCATGCAAACTTTTGTCCATGTGCGGGACCTCTCACTCAGCTCTACCCCCAACCACAGTAAAAACCGAGGCCAGTCTTCTTTCCTTGTCTTCTCGAGCTACTTCAGATCTGGTCGAGAGGCCTGCTCTATTTGCCTCAGAAACCTCCACTGCACAAGCAGTAAAGCTTACCATCACCTCTAGGTGTATCTGTTACCATAAGTCTCAACACTGGAACCCAACTTGGGGTGGAGGGTCCATCTGCCTTTGAAGGTGAGCATAACAGTGTTGAATTCACTGCTTGACTTTGTCTCCCTCTTCCAGTAAATTATGAGTTCTTTGAGGATAAGGACTGAGCGCTATTTATTTGTGAACCCCCAGGGCCTGGTGCAGTGCCTGGCACAATAGTACAGAGGATATTCACTCACTGTTTGCTTGTTGAATAATAACATACCTGTTTTTAGCTGAGTTCCTGTTTCCATTGAATAAAATGGAAGTAAGTTAGACTTTTAAGGTTTTAAGGGAACTTGGATGTCATCGACTACAACCCAAACTAATGAGACATAAGGTATCCTTGCCTGTTGTGGCAAAACAAACAGAAGGGTTTTTGTTAATGAAATGTCAAGAAGTTACTAGATACAAAGCTCTCCTTTGTGGACCAGGCTGAGAGGTAATGAGATCACAAGCCCACGAGGTATTTAAATAGGCATCACTTGGAGATGTCTATCCCAGTCCCCACGGCTTCGATGTGGCATGTTGGGATTACCATTGATTCGGGTAGTTTGAGGAACCTGGAAGTAATCATGAGCACAGAGCCAGGTAGCAAATTATACATGCATTTATTACACACTTCACAATTATTTCAAAAATGCTTTCAGATGGGATGCTTATATTTCAAAGCAATGAGTATCAAAGCTAAACCTCTCCCAGTAGCTGCCTCACTAATAGCTGCCTATGATACACAGGGATCGCCATCTGCATCGATACCAAGGATAATAGGAGAAAACTGGTGATCTGGCTGCACAGCCCAGTGCGACGAGGCCATCGTCTCCCACCCGTCACTGACTGGCACAGGTGTGGCCCCATACCCTACAACCAAGTCTTCTGTGGTTCTCCGGGCAGGCCTCTGGTGGAGGAATGTATTACGCTGTAATGTAACTTTCTATGTTCTTTTCCATCTCCCTCTGCTCTCAGGTACCATAAAGAAAGAGACTCCTTCTTGCTCACTGCTGCATCTCCAGCTCCTACTACAGTGCTGGCCACCAGGGCTGCACTTTGTCTTCCTCCATAAAAAACTGTGTTGGTATGAAGATAGATTATTATAAATTAAAATGTTGACTTAGACATAAAAGTTAATTTCTTACTGCTTTTAAACGCAGTAAGAACATTTGTCTGAGCTCCCAAAAGCGCTGTTGACCTTGGTGCCCAGTGGATAAATTGGTCTGCTGGTCCTATCAAAGTCTCGGTCACATTAGACCAAAGGATAATAAATGGGAGACAAAAGGGGAATGCGACCAGCCAGCTGGTAGTAAAATACGTAATAGTGCATATGCCTATTATAATCAGTATAATCATCTACCTACCCCCCCCCAACACACACCTATTGTCACATGAAATCATCAGACCCAAGGAAATGGGACCCCTGCTGCCTTGCAGGGTATCTGCCCTTTGGAGTATCATCTTCAATATTTTCTTCCAAGTCCCTCTTCTGCCTGGGACCAATAGGGACAGCAGTGCCATCTTGGCTATGAGCCCAAGCATTGGCCAGGACCCACAGGGACCCCTGTCTCTGTTCCTCCTCTTTGAGGTGCTCTCCAGCTCCACAGTCCTCTTAATCTACCCCCTTAAGGATGAGGTTGGCCAAATGACCCAGGAGCTCCAGACCTGTGCCTGTGCAGTGGTCCTGAGGTTCTTCAGCTGTGACAGGGTTCCAAGAAGGTGACAGCAAGCAAGTGCATCATTCTCATTGTCCACTATGGCACTTAGGTCACCAGAACTGTACTGCTGACACACTGATTTGGCTACATTTTTATTCATGTTACACCAAGAAAAATTCAAGTGTTGGGCTAACCTCTGGGTCTGAGCATTATGTGTGAGTCCTCAGCACGTGTGGCCCATAGCACAGGCTTTAGTCTATAGTGCCTCAGGACGGTAGGTAGGGTGGTGTGAGCCTCCTTCCCTCCGTCCTCCTGTCCATGCCCATGCTGGCACCAGGACAGTCACTAATGCCCTGCACAGCTCTG